>CM067316.1:34276594-34471409 GCA_034231615.1 Meghimatium bilineatum | reverse complement strand
TATACTGACTAATGGATGATGGATTTTAGAGTTAGAATGGTGTTGAGTAAATCATAGTCTTTTGAAACTAAGTTAAACAACAGCGATATAACTCGCAGGATGGAAACAACCTCCTAGTGTTGCTTGGCGACACGAGGGGATGGACATCTATTGAAAAACGTTATAAACTTTATTCCCTTTTAGACCCCTGTTTCTTCTGTTTGTAGTTTATTTTTTAGTTGTTAGAAAAAGTGGAGCATGTGTGATATACATAGAAATGGATCTCTCTAACTCTCCCTCTCTTTCTCGTGTGTGTGTGTGTATGTGTGTGTGTGTCTCATATTTGTGTGTGTGTGTGTGTGGTTTTTCTCTTTCATATTTGTAATATGTAAATATGTGTGTGTGTGTATCTCTTATATTTGTAATATATATATTCGGCATAACCAATAGTCAATTGTGGTGGGGAATGGACATAGTGAATCTTATCTTGGCTGCAGTGGCTCGGAGCGGTGCATAGGCTGAGACCTACTTCTTGATGGTGTGATATTTATTCTCTTGCTCTGGCCGAGGGTGAGCTGAAAATCCACAGACTTCCCAGCAATATAATGCCATTTAATGGCATTGGGCCGAAGGGCATGAGCCCATGGACCGCTGGATCAACAACCAACCAACAAACCATTGTAAAACTATTGGGAGAAGGTGGGGGATGAGTTTATCCGACTTTTTGGGTACTAAATGTAGTGTTCTGACTTCTTGGGAGGAGTTACCCCCTCCTCACCCTTATCTACGGACCTGAGTAGAGATTTGCTATTGGCTTCTAGCCGAGGATGGCCCTTTGTTCGAGTCCCTAGTAGGGTCTGAAAATTGTGAAATGGCACTGGTGGAAAGTTGATAGTCATCATTGTCTCGTTCTATCCGAGTAGGACTAACCACTGAAAAGTAATACAAGTAAATTAAGAGAACTCTAGATACTTTAGAAGTCAGCTAGAGAGAAAAAAATATGATGTCTGGTCAAAACACTTTAATAATATTTAGAATCTCCACAAATAAGACACCGCTAACGAACATGAGATTTAACTTGGGACACTCGCTGCATTAATAATGTAAGATTTATAGATATGAGTAATTTTTGTAATGACAGCTGCCATCTTGAAACAAGACGCATGGCAGCAACATAAATTAAAAACAGTGGGATATCAATCATGTTTTTCCACACATAAAAAATTAATAAACAGTAGATTAATGTACACGAATAAAAATGTGTGGTAAACAAATTCTGGGGAACATAATTATTTATTTAGCAAATAATTAGAGAAATCGTTATAAAGGTATTTTAAGACGTCTCAATACTTCATATTATTGATTGCCTTTCAGTTTTATCATTATTTCAGCTATTTCTTATCTTAATCATCCTTTTATTCACACTCTGTTTTTAATGTCATGAAACTGTGTCCTCTCTTTTTGTTACATTTTGTAATAAATATGGTCTGCTTCAATTTCTGTCACTGCTGATGTTTTAATAACAATCCGTACATAATTAGCTGTTTTGTATTTTTTGTTTTTCCTGTAAACTGGTTTAAATAATTTGGTATGGTAGTTAGTAGTTTATGCTATATGATAGTTTATAGTAGGTCAAATCAAATCGACTACATAATGATTCAGCAAGATGGAAATTCAGCATCTCAGCATGTAACACATACCCAGGGACAGACTGCAACTTTGACCATGAACTATTAGTAGCTAAATTCAAACAAAAACTTAAAAATGTCAGAGGTAAAACTACATTCAACTATGATTGCTCAAAAATTCCATAGAATACAAAATAGAAATTACAAACAGATTCGAAGCCTTATTAGAGGAACCAGAGAGATTACCCAGTAGAAGAGTTAACCAACAAGATTAAAGAGATTTAAATACAGGGTGCACAAAGATATATGCCAAAGAAATCAAAGAAGAGACAAACATATATAACGGACTTTACCATGAAGCTAGTATAAGAAGGAAGGAAAGTCAAGCCCAATAACAATAACAACAGCCATGCATTATACAAACAACTCACGAGGGAAATAAAAAGACAAATTAGAAAGAATAAACAACAATTTATCAAGGACTTTCAGCAAAAACATAGAGGACCTGTACGAAGGAAGAAAAATGAAAGACATGTTTCTCGCAGCAAATAGCACAAAGAGCAAAATATGTAAAACATTATATGTGAGTCATCAAAGACAAATAAGGAAACACCCTTACAGATCAATGTGATATTTTAGAAAGGTGGAAAGAATACTGTAAAGAAATGTACTCAGTCACCCCAAAATGACCCACGGAGCCAAATAAACACAGACAGAAATACACAAAAACCAGAGCTTACAATAGATTAAATTAGATCAGCAATTCACAGTTTGAAGAGAGGAAAAGCAGCAGGTTGTGACAACATAACAGCTGAAATGATTCAAGCCGGGGGCGAAAGCAGCGTAAACATATTTAATAATTTTATCAGCTCTGCAAAAAGATCTGGAGAACAGAAACTTGGCCAAGGGACTGGAAACGTTCAGTATATATACCAATACCCAAAAGCGATGATATGCAAATATGTTCAAATTATAGAATAATCGCCTTGATCAGTCAAGTCAGTGAAATACTACTGCACATTATAATGAAAAGAATACATAACAAAATGGAATATGAGATCCACGAAGAGCAAGCAGGTTTCAGAACTGGCAGAGGCACGAGAGATCATATATTTAACATGAGGATGATCATAGAGAAATGTAGAGAGTATAACATCGAATTACATGCATGCTTCATAGACTACACCAAAGCACTCGACTGTGTCAATCACCATCAATTATGGGAAATAATGAATGATATGGGTTTCCCAAAACACATTACACGACTAATAGCAGAGCTGTATAAAGATCAAGAAGCAGCGGTAAATTTTGAGAGTGCAAGATCGGAGTGGTTCAATGTACAGAAAGGAGTAAGACAAGGCTGTACCTTGTCTCCATACTTGTTCAACATCTATGCGGAAAATATAATGAGAAACGTGAGACAAGAAACAATGAAGCCTGATTTCTGACCCATAAATATAGGAGAGCTGCAGATACCAGAAATTAGACATGCAGACGACACAGTGCTATTAACAACAAGCGAACACTACCTACTGAACATAATTAAGTCAACCCAAAAGTTCAGCGAACAGCAAATCTTCTTCATATTTAAATATGAAAAATACAAAAATAATGGCAACTGACAAAATTAAATCAAGACCCAAAATTAATATTGAGAACTGCAATTTAGAAGAAGTGACACATTTGGATTATTTGGGAACTACTATAAACAATTCGGGGGACTGCGCAGTTGATATCAAGAGAAGAACATCAATGGCGCTGGCAAAATTAAAACAGCTGAAGAAACTATTGCAAGGTACTGTCAGTTCCTCTTTTGCCAGGTTTGGCACATAGGTCGGATGTCATAGTTCTCCATGCCTGTCGATCAGTTGCCAAGGATTACAGGTCTTGTGCATTTATGCCTGTTGATCTTAGTTCATTCATAAAAGTTCTTCTGAGCATTGTTTTTGGTCTTCTCTGTTTTCTTTTCCTGTCTGGTGTCCACATGAAGACTTATCGTGGAATTCTATCTTCCTTCATTCTATGTGGTCGATGTATGTCCAGCGGCGTTTCTGATGATTTTCGTCACATATTCTTGTTTTGTCTTCATTCTTAGTATGTCGTTTGATTTGAAGTCTTTACAATTAGTATTTATGATTTTTCTGAGGCATCTATTCTCGAAGGCAACTAACTTCTTATCCATTATTGCGGTAGATTTCCAACTTTCACATCCATGTGTTAATGATGGAATCACACTTGCATGGAAAAGTCGCAGTTTGATGTGTTTACTTACGATCTTCGATCTCCATATGTTTGAGAGTTTGTTGGAGGCGAGAGTGATTGAGTCTTGATTTCTGAGTTGGTATTCCCGTCTGCTGTTATCTTGCTTCCCAAATATACGAAATCTGAAGCGTGTCTAGTATATTATGATCTAGTTTAATTGATTCTGTCAGGCTGGTAAAGCTCATGATTTTAATTTATGTGTGTATATTTGAAGGCCTATCTGTTGTGCAAAAAAAAAATGTGAGTCTTTCTGTTTTTTCTTGGAGATCTTTTGTGTTTTGCGGTGTTTTTTACAGGAATGTTTGTTCTTGGTGGGTTATTACCTAATTGTTTTATGATATTAAATAGTGTTCTGCTGTCGCCTATTTTTGATGTGTTTTCCACTTCAGTTAGATTTTCGATGTAGTGGCGTTTGTCCTTTTTAATGCTTGACTTTACTTCTGTTTCTAGAAGGTTGTATTGTTGTTTGCTGAGTTCTTGAGTGGTGGTTGATCTTGCTGCTAGTAGGTTCATTTTAGCTTGTTTCCGTTCTTACATTTTGGACCATGTGCTATTGCTAATCCACGGCTTCTTTCTTTTGCATAAACCCTACAGTATTTGTTGCTGACTCTATTCTAGTGGTTTGTAAACACTTCCATTGAGAATGTTTTCTTTGACAGTACCATCCTTTTCGATTCAATTTTTTGATGTAGAAATGATTTTTGGATTTCTGTGTTGTATAATTCTTTGAGACTGTCAGATTGCAATCTTTGGGAGTCTATTTTTTAAATTGTCATTTGTTTTTTTATTTAGATGTTGATTTTCGCGATGCAGAGGCTTTGATCGCTATTTATATCTGCTCCTCAAAATGCTCTAATATCTTGTACTGCCAATAAAAATTTTCTTGATATGCAGAGATGGTCGATTTGGTTTTTTGTTTTATTATCAGGAGAGTTCCAGGTGATTTTATGGATGTTTTTGTGTGGAAATAAAAAGGTACTGGCTAATGCAAGATTTGATGTTTCACACAGTTCAAGTAGCCTCTCCCCATTTTGATTCATACTATCCTCTAATCCGTGTTTGCCCATGTACTTTTCAACACCTGTGTTATCAATCCCACTTTAGCATTTATATCGCACATGACAACAATAATGTCATGTCTTTGGGTCATGTTAATTACGTCCATGAGTGTGTTGTAGAACTGGTCTTTCTGATCGTCTGTGCTGTCGTTAGTTGGAGCGTAACAGTTTATCAAGGTCAGCTTGAAATGTGTGGTGTAGAAGCGGGCTGATATAATTCGCTCGTTCACTGGCTGACACCCAATGAGTGCGCGTGCAGCGTCATTATTATTGCTACATCTGCATAATGTATATTGTCATTCCTTCCTGAGTAAATTGTATGCATAATTGGTGTAGAATATGCGTGCTGGTGGTTCCTGGTTCTCGCTGGTTGAACACCCTCCAATTCTATCATCATATATACCCCATCCTACACATACAAAACATTGATTCACAATTATGTCATTCATATTATAGATGTCTCATAATTCGCTGCAGCAAACAGTCAGCTTCCTAATATTTGCATTCGTTGAAGATAGACATTGCTGGAGGACTGTGCTGAAGCAACTAAAGTGGTACCCTACCACCCTGACGGGTTACGGGTTTATATATAGATAGATATCCAACAATCCTGATATACACTATGTAATTTAAGCTAAATGTGGCAGATCTCAACCTCTCTCTCTCTCTTTCGCTCTCTCTCTTTCTCTCTCTCTTTCTCTCTCCTCTCTCGTTTCTTTGAACACCAGCATCAACAGAGCAGTTTCCAGACGTGGCTCTAAAGAAACCTCTATATTACTCCTTTCATGCCGAAGTTGACAGATTAGAACAGTGTTGGCAATTTTTTTATTTTGGGGTGGGGGAGAATCGGCGTTGAGTCTTTTTTTTTCGTGTTGTGAGGGGCCAAAAAAAGTATTGTTTTAAAGTCTTTTGAAGCTGCAAGTAGTGTTTTCTGAGCTATGGGACCAGAACATATAGTACGTTTAGATAGTCTAGTGGTCTACAGAAAATGGCCCGGCGGCTGAATTTGGACCTCGGGCTATGTTTTATCAACCACTGGGTTAGTCTTTCCTTGCTTTCTTTTCTAGCCTTTGAGATGTCTTGGGGAGCTGAAAATTTCTGTTCTTATCCAGTTGGGAGGCTTCAGTGGAATTTAGATTGCGTCTTCTTAAAATATCTGTGAATTCGATCCTCCTGCATCTTGGTCGGCCTTTCGCTCTACATCCTGACATTCTTCTCTTGTATTCTGCGGTCGGGAGTTGCCCTGGGTTCATTCTTGTTAGATGTACAAAACACGTTACCTTTTGTCTCTCTATATAATTTACGGTTCAGTAAACACCATTTTTCTTAGTCTTTTCAAGTATGGTTCAATCGGATACAATAAGTGCCCTAGTTATGATTGTGTTTACGTCGATTTCCTGGAATTGCAAGCGATAACGCTACAATTTTCTATGTTCAATGGGAAATTGATCCAGTCCTTTATTTCATACCCAGATATTTCATACCCAACTTTCAGCGGTATCCAATGATGTGAGAAGGAGCTTCCTACGCAGAGGGGTCCTCACAAGTTATAAATGCATGAGTAGATTTTTCAGACTGTAATACGTGATCTCCGTCAGTGGTTCTCAAGTGTAGCCATATGGTCCATCATCTTATCACTGTGGGACCACGAAGAAATATTGATAATTCGAAATTGTCTGAGTGGACCACAAAAAGGTCACTGTAAGATTATGTGGAAAAATATAATAAAATTGTAAGAATATTTCAACATTATCTCTCTTGATTCGACTTTAGAGAAATATAATTTTGTATGAACATCATAAGTCATAAATAAGAGGCAGCCGCCCGTGTGTTGCCGGGGCCCGAAAAGGGAGCAAAGAATAGCAACACTGTTTACCTTCCATGCATGTCGTAAGAGGCGACTAAGGATGTTATGGGATGGAGTTGGCTGTCCCATCCCATATAGGGTCAGTGACCAAAAGACATGCTGAAGTCGGATGTGTCATGCCGAAAAGCGCAGCTATCGTAGCAGTGCTGTAAACCATGACACAACGCATTCCGTTCTCCGGACTAAATCCTGCTAATCTGCAGGAGTTTGAGAACGAACGCAGAAGAAGAAGAGACAGCAACTTTGGAAGAAAGACAACTCAATATCCATCACAATAATACATTTACTGTGAGATCAGCTCATAACCACACAAAAACCAACAATGTCATACATTGAATATATTCACTGGCATTTCTTGTTCACTGATACCTTTCTCTCTTGCAGGGTGAATACATCGACCTAATGCTTGGAGCGACACTAGGGATCAGCACAATGGCTGGTAACGTTGTTTATTCATCATTTCTAAGACCCTGAAAGAAATAATATCATTGCAATTATGATTCCATGTGTTTCTTGTAAAATCTGTGACATCTTCACCAAGTGTATGCTTGTTCTCCGATATCTTCTTTATTCTTGTATATTCTTCTTTTATTGTCAAACTCCTGGAGAGTAGCATGTTGTAGTACGGAGAACATAATGCGGTGTGCCATATTTACAGCCAGCTTAGCTGCGATATCTACGCCTTTATAACCCGTGCCGCTTCGTTGAGAATGACGGAGTTCAGTGAAGTCTCAATTCTCTATGGCTTTTGGGTCCTTTTTAGTAAAAAAGATTTAAAACTTTCAAATGTGAATTAATAGAAGACATGTGGCGAATTTAAATGAAGCAAAACGAATAACTAGAAGGAAGATTGAAACCTTATTGAAAATTGAAATTATTCTTTCAGATTCAATTAAATTCGTCACATTTGTTCTGTTAATTCATATCTGAAATTTTTAGATCTTGTTTTCTATCTACTGAAATAGAGATTTCGAATGAAGAGTAGTCCTGGGAAACAAGGAATGTACAACAAGAAAGACCACTCAAAACATGCTTAATAAATATACTAAGAAGGAAGTTGGATTTTTTCGGCCATGTGAAGGGATATAATGGCATGTAAAGAGTGTCGCTGGAATGGGCAATAGAAGGCAGAAGTTGCAAAGGTCGACCAAGACGTCGCTGGACAAGAGATATTCAGGAATGCACGCACATGTCGCTAGAGGAGCCTGGGCAACTTGTCAGAGACCGTGCTATACTTTTTATTGAGATATTTACAAGTAAAATGAGGAATACTTTGAATGTATGAACCGCAATGTCCGGCTATGACGTACAAAATACGTTGGATATCCATTATATCTGACCTTTTATGACAAGGAAAATATAATCTTACTCGTGTCTGTTATGGGACCCGAAAGGAGAGCAAAGAATAACGACACTGAAACCTGCCATACATGTAGTGGGAGTCTACTAATGAGGTTTTGTGGGTAGCTTGGTCTGTCCTATCCCATAGGGATCAAGGTGTCACACAAGCCATACTGAAGTCCGATGTGTTGATTCGATAGGTGCATATATCGCAGCTAAACTGTAAATCTACATGAGTTGGGGATCGAACGCAGAAGAATCTGATCAGAATGTATCGCCATTACGTCATCTCTCATTTTTTTCATGTGCGTTCATGTATTTCTGCATTGTATCTTGTTCTGACATTAATGCATCCCATTTTTGTCAATAATTCCATTCTTTTTAATTCTTGACAACATTTTCTTTATCATGGTTACATTTTATCGTCTTAACCAAAATTAACTTGGACGCTGTCTTGTATTTTTCTTCTGGCATTGTTCTGATATTACCCGATAATATTGCCTGTTCAACTGAACTCAATATCTGCTTAGATTAATCCTTCGTATACATTCTTTTGAACAATATGAGATAATATTCTCTTAATTCTTTGTCTGTTTGTTTTTTCGTTCGCTCCATTGTAACCATCACGGATATCCGTGCGATTTCCGCCGGGAGCGTGATTACGTTGTGCCACCGTTATGCGCCTTGTAGGCCTAGCACATCCGATTTCGGCATGCCTTGACAATTCGGGTGGGCTACCCTTAGCCTGTGACAGCCTCTATATCGGTCTCCAGGCACGCGTAGTGGAGACTCTTCGCCCAGACGATGTTTTGCTCTCGTCTAACTCGAACGAGGTGTTCCACTGTCTATGAACTTGCCTCGTGTAATTGGACGTGCTGTGCATGTGCCCATTGGGTACCGAACCGTTTCTCATCCGTGAGCCTGGTTCCTTAAGGGGAAGAACTCAACAGAGGAGTTGGACCCTGGCTCTTTCGCCTTCTTAGCCGAGGTGTCATTCACCGACATCGTGTACCCCTTGTCCAAGTTCGAGTCTCACACCACGCGTTTGGGAGCAAGGCGTTCTCGAGCTGAGCGTCCTTGTCCCAATAGCGCCTGAGCCCATCAGGTACTGAACCCTTTCTCTTTTCAAGTGTAGGAAAACCTGACAGTAGAGTTGGGCCAGGGCTAAATCGTTGTCCCTTTTGTGCCTGAGCGAATCGAGTACGGAACCCTTTCTCTCTGCAAGTGTACTTCCGGTATAGGAAACCTTGACAGTAGAGTTGGGCCAGGACTGCCATCGTTGTCCCTTTCTTGCCTACACCCATCGGGTACAGAACCCTTTCTCTTTGCAAGCATATTTCCGGTTTAGGAAGGCTCGACATTAGAGTTGGGTTAGGTCTTTTGCTTTACCAAACGCCGATGGATGTGTCTGGGTCTCTGCCTGTAAGGAACTCTGGTAACTAGAAGCCCGTCTCGAGCTGACGGAGCTTGTAGTTCCCTTTCCTAGGGACTTTTCACTTTCTATTTGCAGTTCGCGCTGCCCTCTAGCGCTGTTCTGCCCTTTCATTGTTTCATTGTACTCTGTATGAAACATATTTGTCTCTCGCCATGCATTTACCTTTACGTGCATTTTACATTGGCCGCCCCTCCATTGTTCGGACTGGACTGACTAGCTTCACTGTATGTCGACAGTGTCGCTATATGTGGTGGTGCTGGTGGTGTCGGAGATATTGTCTGTCTCTTGTGCAGTCAAATCTCTTTCCATCTGCTACTTCCACATTCTCGGACACGATCCCCAAATGATTTGGCCAGAATCAGCACGAGCTGCTGTATTTCTGTTTCCAGGGTGCACCACGTGGAGGTACATTTGGGATCTTGGTTATCTGCTAACCCTGGGTCCGCCTAGAGCAATGCGTTCCCTTTGCACCCCAATTCTTTGTCTGCTATTACATTCATTTTTTATATTTGTTTTTCCCCCTAATTCTTACATTAGTTGCCAAAATTAGTTTCGTTTCGATCATATGAACATATTAAGAGAAATTGCAGTTACATTTTATATTAAATCATTATCATCACACCCATAACCCTTCAGGGTCGTAGGGGTGTCACTCTGGAAACAGCAACACACAAATTTCGTCATGCCTCTCTGTTATCAGTACTGTGTTTCAGTGTGTAGAATCTTAATCCTGTCCAGTCTGTAATATTATTAACCCATACTTTCCTCTGACCTCTTTTTCTTCTATACTCAATTGTTTTCTGCAAGATATTGGTAGGTCTTCTTAGACCAAACCACACAAGTTTGCAGCACTTCACCACTGCCATGAGATGTCCTTGTTGGCCTGCAAGAGTATTTATTTTGCTTCTCACGTATATGTTGGTTTTATATTCTGTGTAATGGATACGTAATATTCGTGTATACCTTTTGTTTTCAAAAACCTGTATTCTCCTATCCATTTCTGCTGTAATTGTCCAACTATCACATCAGTACAATTGATAAGTATTATTAGAGATTTATACAAGTTTATTTTCACTGTTGTACTTATTCTACTCTTCCATATGGTATTTAATCTGGACATTGCAGCCGAGGCTATTTCAAGTCGTCTTTATTTCTATGGTAGTGTATATATTAAGTAGTGAAATATAAAAACACAGTGGCATAGTTCATTTCTTATAATCCATGTTCTTTGGAGTCTGTTATTATATCTATCCACAGCTTTCTGTCTCCTGTATTGTCAATACTTTCTTCTTGTAGTTCTTGCCGTGTGGCGTTGGTTATCATGTCTGCTTCATGTGGAATTAAACAGGGATGTGTATTAGCACCTACTGTTTAGAATGATGTTCTATGCTATGTTGTATTATGCTATCTTCTTGATTAGAAACTGGCCTCATAGCACGTGGGACATTCCCATAATTGCTCCGCCATCTAATTCAGCAGCCGTCCGACTCGATGGTGTTTCGAGTCTGATGCCGCCTTAAACAGACGTCAACATCAGGGCACAACTCTGGCCCTTGCGACAGGTTTCTTTATTGTTCCGCCCACCCACTCCGTGCCCGCAACTAGTTCAAGCACAACGTCGGCATGTCGGAACAACATGGTAACTGTTATCGAAGGTTACGACTACGGAAATTTTTATGCTATCAGAGATATGCACTAGGGAGTAGTAGACATCAGATATCACATTGATGGAGAATTATTCAACCCTCGGTGGCTTCGAGCTAAAACCAAAGTCAAATCACACATCACCAGGGATCTCCTATTTGCTGATGACTATGCCCTAATGCCAACTCTGAGATTGATTTACAAATTTATATATGCATATTCTCTGACACATGCACCAACTTTGGGCTTACTATTAATACGGAGAAAATAGAAGTAAAGCTACAACTAGCACCTGGAAAAATCTGAAATGAGCCCTGCATAAAGGCACTGGAATTTGTGAATATATTCACATATCTAGGTAGTACACTATGACAAAATGCCAACATTGAGGATGAAGTGTATACCAGGATCGCCAGGGCAAACAAAGTTTCGGCAGATTATACACAAATGTGTGGTGTAGAAATGAAATTAAATTACAGACTAAGCTGCCGCCGAAAACGGATGTGTTGGGCCATTTACGCAAATAAAACGGCAACACAACGCATTTCCATTCTCTGGAATATATTCAACTGGAAATCTTGTAGGACCATTGTCCTGTTACAATAGAAATCCAGCGGGAGTTTGAGAATGAACGATGAAGAAGAAGACTAAGCTAAAAGTTTAGAGAGCAGTAGTACTCCCAGTGTTGTTATACGCTAGCGAAACATGGACCGCGTACATATGACATGTGAGGACGTTCAATCACTTTCATAAAATTTGTCTCAGAAAAGTTAGGAATATTCGATGGCAAGACAAGATTCCGGATACCGCTGTCCTTGACAGATCTGATATTCCTAGCAGTGACACTATTCTTATGCAGACGCAGATTCTTTGGATACGTCATGTGGCTTATATGCCAGATCATCGCCTGCCATATATATTTCTCTATTATGAATTGCTGACGGGCATAGTTATAAAGTGACCAAAAGAATCCCTGCAAGAACTCTCTGAAGACCTCATTGAATGCCTTTGAAATAGACCAAGATATACAATAAGAACTTGCACAAAATAGAACTAATTGGCGCTCCGTGGTAAAAGAAGGCGCAGACTCTTGTGAAAAGAAGGGAAATTCAGCAGGTCAACATCGGAGAGTAGCTAGAAAGTAATGGGCAGATCAAAAAGCATCTACAGTGGTCATCCCATGTCCGAACTGTCCAATAACATTTGGGACCAGAATTAGCCATCTGTGAACTCAAGTCAAGGACCTACTCTAACTGAATTTCAAAAGTCGATGTAACAAAAGGTCATCATTATAATGTACGAACAATGCTACATATCATGTCTGTCCACAGCTTTCTATTTTATGTATTGTCAATCATTTCTTCTTATAGTCCACACCGCGTGGTGTTGGTTTACGTCTGTCTACAGATTTCTCTCTGACGTGATGTCAATCACTTGCAATACGGATGTTCCCCAGGGCACAGTGCCATCATGTTCAGTGACTCTTCTCTTGGTCTTCTACCACTCCTCTTTCTCTCCAATTTGTCTGTTGGAGCACGGGGCTCCATTTTTCCCCACTATGTATCCACATATTGTAAACTGTTTTCTTCTGATGCTAGTGAGATGTTCTCTATTTCTTTCTAGTTTGGTTGCTACTTGATGTCTACACCGTCAGACATGTCTTATGGATACACTCTACGTTTGTCTTTAGTCCGTCTCTATTTCCATGTATCTTGTTTGCATGGTTAAGCCGTTGGGCCACTATGTCTCTTTCAATTGTTCACACTGGGAATAGTTTTGCAGGATAGGTTCAGAGGTATATTCATTCGTTCCATAAGTGTACAGTGGTGTAGCATACAGTCGCATCATGTGCATATGTTTATTCATTATATTGTTTTCTTTCTGTTTTTGAATTAATTTCTTTCAATGTATCTTCATAACGCTTGTTTTGGTATAGTTTTACTTGTCACCATAAACATACTGCATTGATGTGTCAACCAAAATTATTGCGTCAAGCATATATTGCGTCCACGCATAAAACTAGTCGAGTAAACGAGGCATTACCATTGGGAATTTATATCAGGAAACAGTAAAAACCGAAAGTTATGATGTCATTTCATATGTCCGACTCCTATTTGAAATAAAAATCATTCCCGTGGTTCACCCAGTCACTATGAAGTAGGGTACCAAAGATCATGCTCTGGGAAGGTTAAGGAATGGCGCCATTGCTACTGCGAAAGTGCGGTAGGCGACGCTAATCAAGCTGTTTCTCGTCAACCACAAACTAAGCAGATGAGCACTTATGGGGAAACTGCGTGCTATGACGCTAGGTTTGCAAACATGTCCGGCCTATTCTCAGTCTCCGTTTAACCGACTCCATTTAATCAACAGATAACCGACTCTAGTTGTCAGTTGAATACGACCAAATGGCAATGACTTGAATGCATAGGAAACAAAGATCTTGTTAATATTGATCTCATTTCTAGGTGTCTTTAATTAATGTTTCATTGTTGTTTTTTCTTCGTTCAGAATTTAGTTCAGAGAACTGATTGCATTGTGTCATGCTTACAGCTTAAATATTTGCGTTTTTTGCCCTGATACATCGGACTTCATAATGACATGTCACTTTGACCCTTTATGGGATTGAATAGACAATTCCACCATCGAAACCTCTTTGGTTTTACGATATGCCTGGTAACAGTACTTTCTTGATCCCTTCTCTAGTCCCGTCAATACATAGGTGACTCTCATCTTGATTATGTTCGGTTCCTTTCTAGTTTTTCTTGGATTTCTTTATAATTATCTTTCATTAACCCAGTTTTAAAAAAAAATGAATACTTGTTATATTTTGCTTGGTTTTGTTTATGAACCAACATCGCTGCACTCCGGACAATCTCATAGGTGCTCAATCAGCCCTAGCAGACGTCGAAGAGTAAATATTGGATGCGTAGCTAGTTGAACAGTCTCTTCAATGGGCCCTTCAGACCAGTGCTACCACACTTAATTATCCAAACATCAGCCTAGATTTGTCGTCAATAGCGATGTTTAGATCTAGCAGACACGCATGAAGAAGTTTCACCACGTCGCCCTTCTCCATTGTCAATTCCTAATCTATTGATGTCTTCTATGCAAGTATGTCTGATATTTCATTACCGCGTTCGGTAACATGAAATTGTAGATCAATGATCTATAGGATAAGACAGACAACCAATGTCTACTCTCTTTAATCTTCTCCTACGGGTGATACCTAAAGGGGTAAGTAATAAAATGTTACTTCTCTTTCAAATCTAATCAAAAGCTAAAACTACAGCGATAAATATATATAGCAAAATCAAATACAGCAATAAAAACCAGGACGTTTTGTGACAGATTGACATTTGTCAAGAAACATGAAAGCAACAAAAATTTAGATTGAATGGATGTATCTCATCAAACAAATCTTTCCAGGATGATGATGATCATCATCAGGTGCCATGCCGGGTGGCGTAGGCGGTCATGGCTCTCCACAGCTCTCTGTCCACAGTATTATGTATCAAAGTCGTTGTTGTTTCTTTGCCGTGCCAGGTTGTCAAACTGTCTAATATTTTCTCACGTTGTCGCCCTCTGTCTCTGGTGCCTTCAATCTTGCCTGTTGTGATTATGTTCTCTAAACCTGCCTGTCTCATGAAGTGGCTAAAAAAAGAAGATTGCCTTTTTCTTATATTCTTGATTAAGGTCCGTTTCGCATTTAACTCTTTTAACACCTCTAAATTAGTTTTTCTGGCAGTCCATGGTATTCTCAGCATTCTTCTGTAGAACCACATCTCTGTTGCCTCCAATCTCCCACTTTCCAGTTTGTTTATTGTCCAAGACTCGCACCCATATGTTAGTATAGGGGTTATATAGCACTGCAGAACTCTCTTTCTCACCTCTAATGACAAGGTCATATTACACAGTATATTTTTCATTTTTCTGAATGTTGTTTTTGCCTGTCCTATTCTGCATCTTATTTCTGTTGAACTTCTTCCATCTGCTGTAATAATTGTACCTAGATATTTGAATTGGTGGACCTGTTTTAATACTATATCATTCACTATGATCTTGCAAGGTGTGTTATTTTCTTTCTTTGAAATAACCATTACTTCTGTTTTCTTGATATTTTGGAAAAGGCCTTTCTCTTTGCTTTCTGTGACTACTACTTTAATTAAGTTTTGATTAATACACACAGGATGATGATAATGATGAAATAAACCGTTTAACTGTGAGCAGATTTCTCTTGATAAGCCTTTCTGACAACAGCACATGTCCTCATCGGTTGAGTAACCGAGATGACACTTCTGTGCCTACTTTCTCATCATTTTTCTGTCAGATTTGTTGCCCCATCAACAGTACTGGCTTGTGTAGCATTCCCCACCGCCTTGCGGCCTGTCGCAAAAAGACAAAGATACATCGTTCGCTGGCCTATATTATCTTCATCATCCATATAAACCATGTGACAGAACACAACAGTAAGAAATCTAGACAAGACAAAGTGACAATAACGATTTTTTTCACGGGTGACAGGTTGTCAACCTATCTCCCACCTCTCCCCCAACTTTCCTTAATCACTATCTACGGCATGCATAGAAAGAAGACAGTGGCCCTATTCTTTGCACACTGAACTATTCCAGGTCACGGTTGTCACACGAGTGAACTTTCCAGTACAGCTGTCAGCTGGTCATATACTTTCTGTACGCAAGGATATGAAAAATAGCGCTGCTTACACGTGGAGTAGTTGGGGAGACGATACTAATGATGTACTTGCTGGATTGTACCGATATGAAATATTACGGTGATTACAACCAGCAACATCCGTTATGTGTCATGTGCGTAAAATAACGAGAACAGCTGATATTTATGATTAACCATTTTCTAAACTAGTGGTTCTCAATATGTATTCACTTTGTGCCCCCTTCTCTTCACGGGACATAGTTACTTCTGTGTCGCCCTCCCCCGACCTAAAACAGCTATACTTTTTTCAATGTTTACAGTACAGAATTAATTGAACGGCAATATTTGTTGCAGTCAGCTCCGTAGATAAGTTTATGTCCCACCTTAGGAAGTCTGAAAATGACATTTATTACTAGAAAGCAAGCCATTAAAGAGTACCCCTCCCACCATTTGTTTTCTTTTTAAAAGTCACAGAGAATCCCACTGAAACAAACAAAAATACATTTTAAGGTAAATCCCCACTCCTTTATGGCAGACGTTTCGACGACCCTTGTTGCGGCCCTATGTTCTACAGTGAACTGAAAGGGAAAAGAAACTATCATACTCGTTTATAGTCATAAATTTATTCAATAGAATGTAATACTGATGTAGAACTGTATGAAAATTGTACTTAGGTATAACACAGGTAATGTAGTCTTACTGGACGACGGCTAACAAACTATCACTGGCAGGTGCAAACGTGAAAAAATACACACAGTACACATCTGTTCGGACACGTTATTGTGTCGTTGTGTCATTTCTACTTGTCGTCTTTTGATGTGTCCTGTTGATAAAGGCATTTTGATCGAAACGTTGATTATGTCATGTTATATGTATGATTATTTCCTGTGTACTGTGTAATTTTTTCCTGTTTGCACCCCCCCCCCCCCAGTGATAGTTTGTTAGCCGGAGTTCAGTAAGACTACATTACCTGTGTTATACATAAGTGCTAATTTCATAAATTTACTCGGCGATAACAACCATAGTCATGCAGAAAACGGGTGAGTTAGGTCTATATGGCGCAACTTAAATCGTAGCACAACTTATTCACTCTGTATATCTCAAGTCATCTGTGGAATCGTTCTGGTTAATATGGAGTAACCAAAGAGCATTTTAGTACTTAAGTAGAACGCAGGTTATAGAAAGTGTCACTAGAACAAGATGGACTATCGCTAAGTGGTTATGAGGTGGAAACACGAACACACAAATGACAATACATATTTTCATTGCCAACGTTTCGAACCGTTAGGTCTTTCTCAAGAATATACAAAACAAACAGTAAAAAACAATGACAACAGTGAAAAACAATGTCACCCCCACAGAAGCACTAGATACACTAATAACATGTAAATAAATCTAAAGTTCAAGATGACATTGATGTATGTGGAAACATGTAGACATGGAAAAGGGTTTTGTTGAAAATTGGAAGGGATATGAAAACAGATATAACAAATGATTACCCACTACAACATGGATAGTAATATAATAAGGACCACACCAACACAGATTTAAACAAATGAATGTTCGGAGTTAAGTCCAAAAGGCTTGAGGATACCAAACTCAAAAATATATTGATTTGTTTACTTATTTCTGTTGCTAAGTGTCATGTTCTATTTTACTAGAGGTTAGGAGTTTAAACATACAACTCTCATCCAAACTGTATCTATGGGCCACATAATGGTGATCACTAATTACATA
Source organism: Meghimatium bilineatum (assembly GCA_034231615.1). Lineage (NCBI taxonomy): Eukaryota > Metazoa > Mollusca > Gastropoda > Stylommatophora > Philomycidae > Meghimatium > Meghimatium bilineatum. The sequence continues at coordinate 34,453,790 of CM067316.1, read as the reverse complement.
TATCTCATTATCTTACACTGCTAATTACTTATATTTCATTTATTCCTATCACTATCACTGTTTATTTCTATTTTAATGTTTCCTTTCAAATCAGCTGCTGCCATTGGTAACTGGTTCTCTGACGTCTGTGGTTTAGGGTGAGTTATCAACTTATATATTAGATTTGTTTTACATCTATGTGCTACCAGAGCCCAAAAACTGAATAAGAATAGTAACACTAACCCTTTGGTTGCATGGCTTCAATATGACTACATTGCTTCAATATGAGTGGGTGGCTTTGATATGGCTGCATGATTTCAATATGACTGCATGACTTCAATATAATTGCTTCAATATGACTGAATGGCATTAGTATGACTGCATGACTTCAATATAATTGCTTCAATATGACTGAATGGCGTTAGTATGACTGCATGACTTCAATATAATTGCTTCAATATGACTGAATGGCGTTAGTATGACTGCATGACTTCAATATAATTGCTTCAATATGACTGAATGGCGTCAGTATAACTGCATGACTTCAATATAATTGCTTCAATATGACTGAATGGCGTTAGTATGACTGCATGACTTCAATATAATTGCTTCAATATGACTGAATGGCGTTAGTATAACTGCATGACTTCAATATAATTGCTTCAATATGACTGAATGGCGTTAGTATGACAGGATGACTTCGATATGACTATACACATTCAAAATAATTTCTAAAGTCAGACAGGGATGTGTATTATCCCCACTCCTATTCAACATCTATGTAGACAAAACAACCAAAGAAACCTTAAAAGCAATAAAACAAGACAACCAACCTGAACACGAAAATGGAGAGAAAGAAGGCAGTAAATTGGCTCACATAAATTGAACATCCCTAAAGTGATTAATTTATGCATGAGACTAGAGAAAAAAACAATGTTCATCTCCAACAAATTCCTACATACACAATCATTGTGAGAGCATTTGCTGATGTCTTTTGACAATTAAACCAACTACAGTAAAAAGAAGACAGTAATATTATAAACAAATTGCTATGCGCAGATGATCAAGCTTTGATATACAAGATATATTTGAGCTGCAAAAACACCTAAATGCATTAAATGTCCAATGTGAAATCAACAACATGGGAATCAATCTATCTTCCCATCTACCTTACCTACGCTTAGGCCTTTGTTTGCCTTGCTGCTTCAGGTGTAGAAGAGTTCTCTGATGATGGCTTTTTGTGCGCTATAAATATGTTTGTTGTCATTGACTCTTTTATTTCTGTAATCCATCATTTGCAAGGTCCTCCACTGGCTTTGTATCCATCATTTTTGTATAGTAATGCTTTTTGAGAAGCACTGTCTGATGGTGGTCTGGAAGCATGTGAAAACCACTTAATCTGTTGTCATCTGATGTAATTCAGGATTGGCATTGTGTTTGTTAGTCTTCTGATGTTGTCAGTCATTTCTGATTCTCTTATTGTTGCTCCAAAGATTCTACTTAGATAAATCATCTCTGTTGTAACAAGCTTTCTTTTGGATTCTATTGTTAGTGTCCACGTTTGACATTGGTAGCATAGTGATGGTATGATGATCATTTTATATAGTGCAGTTTTGATGTTCATGTCCAGATATTTGTTTTTGAAAATCGGGCTCTTCTGCCCCAAGATCCTTTGAATGTCGTTTTCTGAGAACTCTCCATTTTTCCTATGTGCATTTAGTTCTACACTGCCGGTTTGCTAGACCTGTCACTGTGCTGTTTCAGCATCTCCAAATGGTTCAATCGTTTCTGAATCTATCACATTCAGAAACGAAATTCCATATTCAATTTATAAAGCACTGAAACACCGAACTTTAATTCCATTTGGGCACGCAGATTAGCAACCGTCATCCAGCGCCATTAACCGGAAGTCTAGCTGCATCACAGTTAGCAAAAGAAAGAAGACTTCAGCTCCCCATGACACCTAGCAGCATACATGGATAAGACAAGACAAGACTTCAGTACAAATGCATAGCTTACATATATGACTCCAATATGACCACATTACTTCAACACAACTGCATGACTTTAATATCACAAAATGACTTCAATATGACTACATGACTTCGTGCGTTGGGTTGGCGCCGCCCTGATGCACAGGGTTGTAGTTCTTAAGTGTGGTAACTGGATATCTACACCAACAGTTATTAGCCCTGGCCTGCCACAGGGATCGCCTCTATCTCCTGTACTTTTCAATGTATACACAGTACATATCGCTGGCAATAAAATCACAGGTGTCATATGCTGATGATATCCTGGTGTATTAGACAGGGCAGAAATCGAGAAGAGTGCGTCGTGGAACTACAGAAGGAGCTGGACAGACTGACAAATTGGTGTTGAGTTACAGGAGCAGTGGTTAATCCGTCTAAGGCATTCGTGACGTTGTTTTCCTTGAACAATCACATGGTTAAGACACCCATGCCATAAGTTTCGTTGTCCGGGAAAAGTTTAGAAAGAACTAGCACAATGAGATATCTGGGTGTGTTTTTAACAGAAGCCTGAGTTTCAGGGAACATGTTGACCACATTATCATAAGGGCAGGCAAAGGCTTAGCAGCAATGAAGGTTATGGCTGCTGCGCAGTGTGAGCAAAGATTATTTTTGTACCAGGGTTTGGTTGTGGCTGTGGTGGAATATGCACTGGCAATTCTGACTCTTAGCCAAACTCAGATCAAAAGACTGGATATGCAGCAATGCGTATCATTCTGGGATGCACGAGAGACACATTGACAAGAGCTATGCGATACCTACTTGACTGCCCAACAGCTGAGCATAGATTACAGTATTGCTGTGCACGGGCATACCTTCAAATACATGCAGATAAGGAACACCCGTTGCATTCCGAAATACAGAAAGTTAAAGGCAGCAGACTCAAGAGAGGAAGGTCGTGGATGGGACGTGCTGAGGATGTAATACAAAGCGTGTGCAGATTACAGGATGTGGCAGCAGGTGCGGAATGGATAGGTCTACCCACAGATATCGAAACTTGTTTGAGAGTAATAATATCACTTAGCAGGGAATGCAGAGAATGGTGTCCCACAGCTGTGGAGAAAGAAGTGCAGGCTTTAATCAGTGAGAATACCAAAGAGGGGGATGTGATTATATACACTGATGGATCTGTAATTAGGCATGTTCGCAGTGCATGGGCCTTTACAGCTCAGTGCGCAGGTAAAACGATCAAGAAGGAAAGTGGTACCTTTGCGGTCACTACGAGTAGTATGACCATGGAGACTATGGCGGTGACCAAGGCATTTGAGTGGCTACGCACACAGAAGGTAACGCAGGTCTGCATCTTGAGTGACTCTATGAGTATGATTAAGAAGGTACAAGTGGGTCTCGTTTGCGAACAGTGGATTGAGGCCTTGAGAAATGCGAGCTTGAAAGTGGTTACATTTATTTTCGTGCCGGGACATGTGGGCATTCGAGGCAATGAAAGAGCGGATCAACTGGCATCGTGTGCGATTGTGGCACAGGGCGATGGGGCAATGGGTCACGCTGACGTTTTGAACTCCTTAAGAGATATAACACGCGAGAGTGAGACTAATGTGGATGATGATTCCTTTTCAATGGCCAGGATTAAAGATCAGGGATTGAAATGTGGTGTTGCTAGAGGTGAACATTTTAGAGGGCGCAGAAGAATGATGGTCAACCAGCATAGGAACGGTACTGTCAGCAGAAGTGTAATGGCGGATACACTCAAGGAGAGATCGGAGCAACTATGGATGTGTCCAGTTTGCAGTGATGATGATCCGACGGCTAACTAACTAATTACATGACTTCAATATGACCATGTTGCTTTAATATGACTGCATGACTCCAATATGACCACATTACTTCAACATGACTTCTTCTTCAGCGTTCATTCTCAAACTCCTGCTGAATTCTCTTGTAGTGGACCATGGTCCTACTAGATTTCCAGCAGGATGTAGTCCAGAGAATGGAAATGCGTTGTGTCGCCGTTTTATATGCGCCAATGGCCCGACACATCCGTCTTCGGCAGAACATGACTTCAATATGACTGCATAACAGAATGACTATCAGGTATATGACTTTAATACAACCACATTACTTCAACATGACTACATGACTTCAATATGGTTGTATGACTTTAATATGACTACATGACTTTAATATCACAAAATGGCTTCAATATGACTACATGACTTCAATATGACCATATGGCTTCAATATTACCACATGACTTCAATATGACGACATGACTTCAATATGATGACATGACTTCAATATTACCACATGACTTCAATATGACCTCATGATGTCAATATGACTCCATGCCTTCAATATGACTTCAATATTACCACATAACTTCAATATTACCACATGATTTCAATATGACGGCATTACTTCAAAATGACCACATGATGTCAATATGACTTCAATATGACCACATGACTTTAATATGATTGCATGATTTCAATATGATTGCATGGCTTCAAGATGACCACAGAACTTCACCACATATCAATGTTGCCAATGTTTTATTTCTATAGTGTACAATAAATCTGGTATTTCTTCATTGAGAGTACTGGTATTATGTCACAAAGAAAACATAATTAAAGTAAAATACAAAATAAATCATTATTCTTACCATTTGATTCAGGTCAGCACATTATGTTGAAAGTTTAGTGGCTAGATTTGGTATACGCCATCCTCACCTTAGTCCGGCTCAGGTGGACATGAAGAGTACAAAATGGGCCTCCAACTTTGTAAGTTTTATTAATTCTGGAAATTATTTAGTATTGATCATGTCTTTTCATGAATATTTTTGTTTAACTTTTAATGTATGCGGATATGTCTGTTCCATTCTTTAAGGAAATTATCATTTCCAACTTGAAGTTGATACTTCAAAATGGGTGGTTTTAATATAAATGGATGACATATTTATATGTAGATACTTCCAAACTATCTAGAGACAAAAGAGGGAGCCGCATTAGCGCAGTGGTTAGTGCACTGGCTTCGCATATGAGTGGTCCTAGGTTCATTCCCCAGTTGAGGCGGAAATGTTTTTCAGATCGCAACTGTTCCTGGTTGACCCAGCCTTAAATGGGTACCGGATTAATCCGGGAAGTAAAGATTGCAAGGGAGAGGAAATTGGCTACCGCCCTCATTCACAGAGCCTCTGAAATGTGAGATTGTTTTTAACACCTCACACCCCTACGGCACTAATAAATGCTATGGGTTACTTTACTTTCAAACTCCATGCTATGTCCCCTATAACATTTTTCTTGTGTGTAGATCAGAAGGTGAGTTGTTCAGCTAAAATCAGCATGAGCAAACTACTCCTATTCTTGAGTGGCACTTTAAAAAAATTGTTAGGTTCCCAGCTCCAGATGTTTATGTTTATGTAGATTTCATCTACTCAAATCTTTAAGAATATATGCATTTTCATGCAGCTTTCAGGGAACATTGCTTACATAACAATGCTGCTGGACATAACAGGTGTTCACAGTTATGACAGAGTTAATAGGTTTGCATCAAAAGAACCTCTAATTGGAGTGCTGGAGGTGAATAACAATGACATACTTTAGTTGAATAGACACCACGTGTTCGCAGGGAACGAAAGGGGAGAAAAAATAGCAACACTGTTACCTATCACACATGTCGTATGAGATGACTCATGGATTTAGGGGTGAAGTTGGTTGTCGCTTCCTATAGACGGTGAAAGTTACCCAGAAGACATGCTGAAGTTGGATGTGTTGGGCCAAAATGTGCAGATGTCACAGCGAAACAAAACTATTGCACAAAACATTTCATTTTATGGACTACATCTTGCTAACCTCCAGAAGTTTGTAACTGTTAACATGTTAACTGATGATAAATTTATATTATGACTGAGGGAATTTGGAATCAAATGTTGAACAAGTAGGAATGAATATTTGAGGAACAGAATTAGGATTGTGTTAAACCATCTGAAGGTATACTCTTGGACATCTACTGAGGAAGACTGAGCATCTATGAATCTGTTTCAAAGTACAATGATATCACTTTGTGATTAATATACATTTGTAATAAAAACTTAACTAAAGTGATTAATTTATGCATGAGACTAGAAAAAAAAAAACGAATGTTCATTCCATGTCCAACAAATTCCTACATACACAATCCACAATCGTTGTGAGAGCATTTGCTGATCTCCAAGCACTGGAGATGATGAATTTAAAAAAAATAATTTTAATGTCTTGAAAATTGATGGAGAAATGGCTAATGGGAGTTTACTGTAATCACTTGCTTATGTCCCTTGTTCCCATTTTGGCAACTCATTTTTGTTCCATTTTTTCCTTTTTCAGGGGAAAGTGATTGGTGTAACTATTGGCTGCTTCCTTGGCATGTTTCCTTTGCTGTTTTTTCGTGATGATAAAAGTAAAGAAGAGAGTGACAAAGATAAAAAGGAAATTCTTCAAGCAAATAAATAATATAAATGTGACCAACTGCGACAAGAATATCGTATACAAGATTAATCAGAAGTAATTTAGCATAGAAATATACATCTAACTGTTCGAAGTGCCACAGGTTTTTTGATATATAATTTTTTATATATGATACAGGCATATGATTTTGATGTTCATAGAATGTTAAGGAAGATCTTATAAAATCAGCTGCTGGTATCTTCGAGATCTGTGATCATAATTATTACAGCTGCTTAAGCTTGTGCTCCAATGAACCGCCAGGGACATGACTTTTCATAACATATTGTATGTCATTAATGTGCTGTGTCTTTAACACTTTCTCACCTTTTTGACAACCCTTTCTCACTTCCTCACCTTTTTGACATCAGAGTCCATGTATGTACATAGTATGTGTTTTTAAAATTCTTACACAGGTACTGTTCTATTTTTTTTTTAACCTATACTCCCTTTGCAACGACATGCCTTTTCCCTTTTAATACCTCTGCTAGTTTTATGACAATTTAATGGTTGCTGTTTTAGTGAATACAGTGTTATGGTTAATGACAAATGTTCTTCTTGTATGTTTCAAATTAGTAGTATGCTTAGAAAGATTAAGATACCTACCCTGACAGTGGAGTCAATGATGAAGTCTGTGCTGTAGATAGTTACTTTCATTTTTTTAATTTGCGTTGACATGAAGTTGTTAGGGGAAATAGAGCAGACAGACTTGCCAATATTTTGACTTCAATCAAGAAGTTAGGCCAGTTGGAGAATGTAGGGTGTGGTTCTTCTTCCACATTAATGGCCAGATGCAGGACCTGAGAGTGAGTCTAGTTGACAAAAACAAAGCAGAATAGAAGAACAAAAAGAAAAGTTATCAATCAACCTAGAACCAGAACAGTCTGTTACCACATGTTGAAGACCATACTAAATAGAAGATAGGACACCTATTGGAAATGTCTAGAATGCCATGACAATGATCTCATGACAAACTAATGAAATATTTTTAATTGCTTGTCTCTCCCTTCACCCACAAATAATTTGTCATAACTTTGTACCCACAGTTATTTGTAATGCAGTAAGTATGGTCTAAGATATAACATAAATAAATATATAACAAACATATTCAGAATTCAAGCAATATGTAGCATAAATCTATATGTAATAAAATAATTGAAGCATAACCTGTATTGGACATTTACTTGTAAATTTTTATCTCATTGCCAGTGAAATATGGATGATTGCCTGGTCTGCGCTTTGAACTTGTGCAAGTTCAAGCGAGTTGAGTTTGTGATACTGGTCCACTAACCGCTCTGCCACTGGAGTCAGAAAATGAATATATAGTGTAATAATATTCAGAATTCAAGTAACTTGTTGCAGTTATATAAATAAATATGTATTATAATAATAATCAGAATTTCTTCTTTTGTAAATTTTTGAACCAGTAAGTTTGTAAAAAAAATTATTGCTGTTTCACATCATTGAAAAATTGAAGAAAAATCAACATAAAATGGTTTGTTATAGAGTATGTAAAATCAACATAAAATGGTTTGTTATAGTATGTAAATCAACATAAAATGGTTTGTTATAGAGTAGGTAAATCAACATAAAATGGTTTATTTTATAGAGTAGAAATTATTGACTGGGTAAGCTGACTCTAAATATAATATTTAATACCTGAATATAATTTGATAGATAAGTGAACCACTCTTTGCTCTGTGACATAGTATAGAACTTCCCTTTGGCTTTGTGACTTTATATGGAAAGTCCATGTTGATGCTCAGAAATTTGATATGACTGCTTTGTGAGACAGGACGAGAGGATCAAATAAAATAACATTTCACCTCGATTTTGGTAGCTGTTTAGTACTTTCCTAAAATACAGGCCCTGCTTTTTTAACGAAATTATTACAGGTGCGCATACTGTTTATTAAAAACTTATCGAAATATAATATACAGGTCAAGATAAGGAGAGATAAATTGTGCAGGTAAATTATAGTAGCATACAGCATACAATTGATTATAAAATATATGAGATTATTCATGTTGATTATGTGTTTGTTGTGAAGGGGTGGGGTTGCATGTGTATTCTGTTGACATAATTAAGCAGAAGAGATTAGGAATCTCTGGATCCTTGAGAAGTTGTTGACCTGGGGTGGGGGTAAAAAAATTGTCAAAAAAGTGTTTGATGTAATTTATTTATGGACAACTCCAATGACTTGCAAAAGCATTGTGGCATTCCATTTCAGAACTGGGCCTGTTTCACCATGGCACACCCTGCCAAAAATCTATTGTTGTGTCAGAACTCTTTTGATGTTCTTCCGTTTAGAAAACAGGCTGTCGTCAATTTCCATAATTATTGTCATCTACTCCAATGCGTCTCCTCCGAAGTGTTCCATTCTACAACTGTTTTTATTCGTCTGCATCTTTTTGGTACACCACTTTATCAAGCTGGTATTCAAAACCAAAAAGTATATGAAGCGAATATAGCATCCGTTAGAGCAATTTTTTTGTGTGTTGTTAATATGTGTCACTTCAGATCTTCATGCATTGCTTGTCATGTATAATTAGTGTCACTTCAGATCTCTATGTATGCTGAAGTCAGATGTGTTAGGCTGAAAGGCACAGATATCACACAAAAATCCTGTAAACCATGACACAATGCATTCCGTTCTCCGAACTACATCCTGTTAATCTGCAGGAGTTTGAGTACGAATGCAGAAGAAGAAGATCTCCATGTGTTGCTTTTGATGGCAATCAGGTTTATTAACAACAAGTATGCGCTGAATATCAATTATTAAATACAAGAAGTTGGTATATTGAAAAGTGACTTTCGGGGCCTATATTTCAGGAAAGTATTGTTTTAAATGGTCTTTTTAAGAGAAGGGCTACCAGGGAGTAGGTACAGTGTGTTTACCTGCTTTTTTACCTGTATTTTTAATACTAAATGTCATGGTTTATTTCCCTACCCCATCTTCCGTTTGAATCATTTTATGGCACTGAAGTATAATGTGTGAATCCCTCTGTATCTCTGAAATATGATATGTGAGCCCTCCTATAGTTCTGTGTTATCATAATTTATGGTTTAAAAACCGCTTTTGTAAACAATTAAGTATGCTATTTATCAATTTATGTATTCACAAATATTTCATGGTTATTAATGTATAAATATTAATTTATATCAAAGATGGTTGTGATTTTTCTCCAGGAGTCTGCAATTTGTGAGCAATAGTAGTAAGAGATAATAAGACAGATTGCATCAACATTCTTTGTTTATCATATTTCTGTGCAATTTTATATTTATGTTATCATTATCATCCTGCTGTTTGGGTACTATAGTGGCTAATTCACTGATTTCTTTGATCAGGTAGCCCTAGTTCTAGTTCACTTGGAACAAAAAATTAACTACTCTAGGAAATTGGTCCAGTCACCAAGAAGTTGATGCCAGAGTTCATACTCTGTAAAGGTCTATGAATTGTACCATTGGAGTAGTACGGAAGGAAACACTAGTCAAACAGTTTAGATCAGCCACGTATTAGGCAGCTAAATATTTATAAATGAAGTTGCATGTTATGACCCTGATTCATAACTTAACTACCTTTACCATCATCCTTGTTGTACTTTAGTATAATTATTCATATAACAAAATTCACATTGTCTAATTTTCTAAGTAATTTTATCTGAATGATGCTTATCTAATTTTATAAATTATCTAAATGATGCTTGTCAAGCTTTCTATTTCTCCTGTCTAAATGATACTTATTTAATTTTCGAATTTATCTTGTCTAAATGATGTTTGTTTAATTTTATAATTTATCTTATGTATGTGATATTTTTTTATTTTTTGAATTTTTCTTGCCTGAAAGATGTTTGTTTCATTTCCTATTTTATCTTGTCTAAAGGATATGTGTCTAATTTATCTTATCTAAATGATGCTTGTTTAGCTTTCTTATCTATCTCATCGGAAGGACACTTCTTTAATTTGTCTTGATAGATCAGATAAATCTGAACAATGCTTATTTAATGTTCTAATTTATCTTGTCTATATGATGCTTGTTTAATATTCTAATTTATCTTGTCTATATAATGCTTATTTAATTTTCTAATTATCTTATCTGAATGATGCTTATTTAATATTCTAATTTATCTTGTTTGAATAATGCTTGTTTAATATTCTAATTTATCTTGATTGAATTTTGCTTATTTAATTTTCTAGTTATCTTATCTAAACAATGCCTGTTCAATGTTTTGATTTATCATGTCTGAACGATGCTTGTCTAATTTTCTCATTAATCAGAATAAGGCTTAAACTCTTGATTATGAACCAGCATCATGGTAGTGAGGACATTCTCATAAATTCTCAGCTCTCCGATCCATCAGCCATCTAAAGCTCAGTGTACCAGTCAGTTGTTGGTTGCACATTCTTCTGATCTTCCAGAGAGGAGACACTTTTTACCCTCTTCCTTAGTCACTCCCATTTCTAATATTCTTTCAGCCTACTCTTCATCATTTCATTTTCTTAATATTGAGCCATCCGCTATAATGTTGCTCATCAATGCATCAGCTCTATTGTTGCCTCTAACTCCTAGTTGGTCCTGGACAGTAGATCCATGTGGTACTTTGAATATTGCTGAAAAGAGAAACACACTCCTTTCTTATCATGAACTTTTTTTATTTTGCGTAGCAGTCTCTGAGAGTCTAGTATTATCACTGTATGTGTTAGTGTTTGTGTTATCAAGCACTGTCACTATTTCATTTCTGTTGCTAGATATTATTAGATATGCAGTAGATCTCTCTGCAACTTTCCTGCCATTTTGGTGGGTGATAACACCACATCCACACCTGTTTGTTTCTCTTAGTACTGAAACATCTGTGTAGATGATTGTATCTTGTGGCTTTGAGTAATGCTGGATGAGTTCTTGTGTTATTCCTCAGTTCTGATGACAGATCAGTCATGACACTCTCTACCTAATTGTATCACATTTGTCAAGAACTTTCTCTCTTTGGATATTTCCACCCATTCACAGTTTATCACCTACTATGCTCTTGGACTTTGTAGGCCAAAACATATCCCTGGAGGGCAGTTTCCAAGGAGACTGTAAGAATGGCTTTAAACTTGGGTCGACTACATCTGTCTTGTATGAGTGTGGTTCCGATGTCAGTTAACTTGCCTCGTGTAATTTAATGGTCCATTGTGCCCTGTTCCCTTGAGTACTGACCCTTATCTCAACTGTCAGTCTGATTCCAGATAATCTTTCATCCTGCTAATCTGCAGCAGTTTGAGAACGAAGAAGGAAGATGTTAGAGTGGCGAGCAGTCTTGGGTTAAGCAATGGTGTCCTAACTTGTTTATCGGAGGTATGCCAGTAGGCGCTACTCGTGGTGGGCTAAATAGATTGAGTGTGCATGGATCATTTAGAAAAACTGTCTTGGAGTGGCAGCATAGAAGAAGACAGATGCATGTCTCCATAGAGAGAGAGTCAGAGATCAAGATGAAAAAGAGGATTTCAAGAAAACTGTGAATGAAGCAAATAAAAAGGAATGCTGGAATAATTTTTGCTGAGGAGGTTTCAATAGAATGGGAAATACACATTTTGGAAATTACACAAAGGTAATGAATTGGAAAATCAACCAAAAGCTGCATATGCATGAGGGACACATCTGGGTTTATAATAACCACTGATGAACATGAAGGAAGAGCTTTCTTCAACTTTTCATCTTAGATGAATTACTGTTTGTCCATCACAAGTAATGATGACCATTTCTAACATACACTCAATTATCTAGCTAGTATTTGCTATTGAGCCACTGCATTTCTCCTGTTTTCAGACAATGATGCACCATTTCTAGTGGAGAGGGCCATATAATTCTGTTTTAAACAGCATCTAATGTGTTATGATTTATGTCAAAGACTTTCAATGAGATCTTTAACTAGTCCTTGTAAGATTTCTTTTAGTTGTTTCATGTGTTTGCTGAAAGAAATCATGAAAAACTGTTTAAATAGAGCAACAATTTGATTTTGGTTTTCTGTAACCCTGTCATGTGTGGGGATCATCAAGTGAGATAGAGATCTATGGAATGTGCTGTTTTGTGAACTTCCGATCAAGTAGTTGTCATGTTTTCTGCTACCTTGGGTATGACCATTTTTTGCATTAGTGTTTCCTGGCTTTGTTATCATTTTGTGAGGGATTATATCTGGATGGAGTAGTCATTTCTGAATAATTTGACATGCTACCTTCTCGTCTTCCCATGTGCTGGTACTCATATTGACATGTGTGTTTTGTTTGTAATAAAGGTGTCATTTGCTTATGACATTTATGTTGTATTTCATTGCAAATGCTTTCATTTGCTAAAATAGCACTGGGTATGTGAAATTACTCCCTTGTTTTAGTTGGTGGATGAAAATATATGTATTTCTTTTGTGGCGATGGCTGCAGTTTATGTTCTACTTCAGGTTATATGCTGTGTGCTGAATGGATCAAGTGTTAAACTGATATCCCAAATACTAATTTCCTTTTACTGTGGAATTATGAGAATGCCCCCAGTGTTGTGATGCTGGTTCCTAGTGAAAATCAAGTCCCAAATAGGCCTAATGTTTATCATTTATGTTTTATACTTTTTTTGTCTGTCCAAGACACTATCCACTATTTTGTTCTGTTTATTTTACTGTATTTCGTATATATTTTAGTGGGTGTGAAAAGAGATTTTACTGTCTTACTATTTCATATGCATGTGTGAGTTTTTTTAAGTCAATCCTCTGTCTTTTCAACCTTATTCTATTTGGTTTATGCATTTAATAATTGATGGAAGCCAGAATATCACATTGATTAGCACACTGGCTTCCTAGTCAGGTAATCTGTTGGTTTTTGTTCTACTTTTTCCTAAGATGGACATTTTTAGACTGACAATGGCTACATGGTCAGCATGCCAGAAAAAATTTGAGAAAGTAAACTTGGTGACCCCTATTGTGACGCTGGTCACAATAATCAATGGGTGTGACACTTTAGTCCCTATATACTTCCATGTTGGAATAAAGGACTTTACTGACCTACTGCTTCAGATAAATATATATGAATATTTGAAAATTGTACCCTGCATAGTTTTTTAACAGTTATCTTTCTACGCAACACTTTCACAACATTGCCAGGGCTAAGTCAATCTGCTTGATATGCAATGCATTTCAAAATCCTGATGATGTAGAAAATGGGAATAATTCAAACACTTGGTGAACACAGAGACACAAAGGTGCTAATACAAGCAGAAAAGTTTCAGTGTATGCCAAGTCATCCAATGAAGGAAAGATTCCAAATACTAGCAATGGGGTGACTGAAAAGAAGCAGCTGTATCCACCATGCTAAATGACTCCATGGACAACTTAAGGACCTACCTGAAGTTGACAGCCCCTTAATGTCTGTACCAGAACAAACCCCTTGGAGGGAAAGGCATGGAATGCCAATATACATTCAGACCCACGTAAAAGGAATACTAAGCGAAGACGAACAGAACAGTGTGCAGCGAAGGACAGTCACCCTCAGTTTACTGGACAAGAAATATCCAGGAATGAGTCAGAGTATACACAGATAGGTCAGCACAGAATGCGGATGCAGTTGCATCTGTGGGTCTCACCAATGGCTCACTAGACAAACCACCCATGCAACAGAAAACCTTAGTAGATGGCGTGCCTTTACATTGAGGTTATCTTCTTATAGAAGCTTCATGGCACGTCATCTATACAGTCCCGTAGTCGTAACCTTCGATAACAGTTACCATGATGTTCCGACAGGTCGACATTGTGCTTGAACTAGTTACGGGCATGGCGTGGGTGGACGGAACAACAAAGAAACCTGTCACGAGGGCCGGAGTTGTGCCTTGATGTCGACGTCTGTTTCGGCAGCATTAGACTCGAAACACCATCGAGTTGGATGGCTGCTGGAACAGAGGGAGGAGCACTTATGGGAATTCTTCTTCTTCTTTTGTTCACTTGAAACATGTCTATATCTGTAATTCTGTCTCCTTAATAAAACTCACTGTCTTTTGTAGTTCATACAGTGTCCCATAGAGTTTTGATTCCAGTGTTGTTTCCTCTGGCCAATATGTCTGCCTCAGCGTTTCATGCTCAGAACACTCTTGAAGTATATGTTTGGCACTCTGTGCTGCCTGTCCACATGTACACATGGCCGTGTTGCCAATCTTGAACTTTGTATACATGTGACTGCGAAGTCAGTTGTGTCCTGTTCTGAGACGTAGAATTATAACTTATTCTGATCTGTTCATAATGTGATAGTCATCTTGTGTTGGTGTTTGTGGCTTTCTTATTGACTTTGTTTTTTCTGATGTAGGTGATTGGTATATCTGGTTGGTCTTCAGCAGCACCTTCCTTAGCCAGTTGGTCTGCTTTTTCATTTCCTGGTATTACACAGTGAGAGGGTATCCACTGCATGGTTACCCTATACTGGTAAGACAATTCGCTAAGTAGTTTTTTCAAGTCTGTTAGTTTTCCAGACTGGAGAGCTTGAAGCACTGACATTGCATCTGTCAGGAATACCACAGGCTGTAGGGCAGAGTTGGAGTTCAGCAGTTTTTTAGCTGCCACACTAATTGCCTGGATTTCTGCATAATAATTATTGCAGAATTTTCCTGTCTGTGTTCTGATTGTATCACTTATGGGAATATCCCACGTGCTGTGAGGCCAGTTCTAATTAAAAATCAAGAAGAATGCAGTGAGGAATGGAGGTGCAGGTGTATATATATATAGAATATCCAAACAAGCCTAGAGATACGATCAGAATACCAACAGGGAAATTCTGCAATAATTATGATGCAGAAATCCAAGCAATTATGGTGGCAACTGGACAACCGCTGAACTCCAAGCCTGGTCCACAACCCATGGTATTCCTGACAGATGCAAGGTCAGTGCTTCGTGAGAGGCGAGAAATCATGACCCAGATTTTTTAAAATCCAGACGTGGTTTCGAACCTGGCACGCTGTAACCCATGGATAATAAGCAACTCACTATCAACTAGGCTAACTCACTTCTCTTAATGTAAATCAATTCACATTATAAACTAAGAATCATTAACTGTTTGTGGTCTCAAAATGTGCTACTTCAACATGACCATTGCAAGAGGGAGACATCACATTAACTATTGTGTCATCATGGCTCCCTGCTTACTTTACACTTCATTATAATATTTATTGTCATACAAACATTGAAAATATAACTGCTTGTCTGTCATACCATTCTGTTAGACTTGTTGAATAATTTTGTTCCCTATGATACATATCACCTTTTTTTAAGTATTTGAAGCATAGTAATGTATGGATTATTAAGTCTGTTATATTGTATAGTGCTTCCTTAGTAACACGGGTGTGTTGATGTAGCACTTAGACGCACTGTCATCGTCATGTATTACTGATATTTTGATATGTAAGTTAAGACTTTGGTGTGATAGTTGCAGTATTTGTGACAGCGTGTAATTTTAGTGCAGTACAAGCAAACTGTTTTCAGTTCTTAATATAGACTGACTGAGGTCAAATTTTACTACCAATAATGAAAAATCAACAAAGCATGAAGAGCATTTATTGGGATGTCTCCAGTGTTGCAATGCTGGTTCCTTATAGGAGTGCCCCCAGGCATTCTGCCATCTTCCCATTTTTATTCTTGCAAAACACTGCAACAAAAAATACTAGGTATTTGATCCTCTTCTGTGTTCATTCTCAAACTCTTGCAAATTAACAGCACATTGAATATACAAGAATATAATGTGTTGCATTAGACTTAACAGGTTGGCTGCAATATTTGTGCTTTTCAGTCTGACATATCTGAGTTCAGCATGAACATTCTGGGTTACGCTGACTCTCTAGATTCTTTACATTATTGGAAAAGTTAACTTTATGCTCAACCCTCCCTAATCACCTCATCCAATATACCTGACATGTCAAAGTGTTACTGTTTTTTTAAATCCCCTTTCGGGCAATGTAACATATATGTTACTTACAGAGTTTGATGTTTGTTCATAATACAAGCCATGTTGAACTTATAAAAGACTATGTTGAACTCCTACAGATCATGCTGAAACAATTCCAATTATGATTGTTCAGTCATCTCTGCTGAATGAAAGAGGACTAGGATGCTAAGGTGTAGAGTCAAGAATCTAGACCTTCAGGATGACCTATATTGATATGCATAGACAATATCCGTCCCCAAAGGACAAGTTTGAACTGAAACCAGATCCGAAGAGAAACAGCTGATAGAATTTTGTAGCATTCCATCTGGATGACCTCTGTACTATAGTGTAGAAGAGTAGCAATGAAGTATTGAAGTGTTTTCTACTATAAGCTGACCTCTTATCTTATGTGTATACACTTATATAAATATAAATCCTAAACAATGTATGTATATATATATATATATATATATATATATATATATATATATATATATATATATATATATATATATATATATATATTTATATTACGCCTAAACTGTAATATGTACAACATAAATAAACATATGTGATTAAATTAACTTTTATGTTTTTAATTAAATTAATAGTCATCATTATTTATAAATTATAAATTTAACATGTACACAAAATTATTGTCTGCTTTTTCACTTGTGACCCATTTTATAGAACAAGAGTGTCAAGACAAAAGCATCATGCAGAAACTTCTTCAATACATGAAGGATATTCACAATATATTATCAGTGATCAGTTCTAGGAGATATCTTCTAATTGTGAAGACATTCATACACATCTGCTATAGGAGCAATATCGACTTAAGGTGCATACAGATTTCCAAATGGAGGATAGTAGGCATCTTTCCATCTTTCCAAACAATAGTATTATTGTTGTGCTATAAGTAATATGAAATATAAAAAGAGATCTCTGCCAGAATTGCATTGGCATCAAGTGCATTCCAGCACCTAACACACACTGGGAATAAAAACAATAAGAAAATATGCCAAACTACGACTGTTCAACTCGTGTAATATCTGTATTGACATACCGGTATGGTTGTGAAAGTCAAACAGGCAAGTAAGAGAAGACACCAAACAGTAATATATTTCTACAACAATAAGAAGAAAACAATGGACTTATATCGGACATGTACTTAGAATGAATGAAAACAGACTGCCACTACAAGCATTAAAATGGGTACCAGATAGTAAAAGAAAAAGAGGAAGACCAAGAGAGAGTCTTCGCAGAACAACCATCAAAGAGGGAGGGTATGACTACGGGTCTCAACAACATACAAGAATACACACAGCAGAATCACATTACTCAAAGTGGATAGCTCTGGTTTCTGTCCTATTCACAGTGTTCGGTGCAGAAGGAATATAGATATATAAGAAATCACGGTGCATATAGGTTGCCCATTTTTCACTGCTGTAGAGAAGGGTGCTGAGAACACAAGCTTATTAAACTAGGAGTAGTTTTTTTGTAATTTTCTGTTCCCGCAGGTCTTTTTTGTTAGTCTGTTCATTGTTGTAGATGTCTTGCCAATCCTGATGCATATTTCTTGATCCAGTGATAGTTTATTGTTGACTAAGGATCCTTAATATGTGAAGTCATCAACAGCCTCTAGTTCATCAACATTGATGACAATTTGATGGCATTCTGTGTCATAATTTGTAGCTTATCTTTGCTGATTTAGCTCATGGCAGGCATCAGAAAAGGCAGCTAGTAGGTTTTCCAAAAGATCAACTGTTATAAGGACCTTTTTTATCCAGGTTTTGACTTTCAACCTTTGAGCATTGTAGAAGCCACCATTTGTACAAGAATGGAAGAATATACCACCCTCCTGGTCGTGAAAAAAATGTTTTAAGGGGAGAGAAATATATTACAAAAAAGCATGGGGCAAAATGCAGCCTTATTTTACACTATTCTTGATCAAACTTGAAGAGGTACCACCAAATTTGATAGTAGCTTTCATTCATGTGTTAAATAACTCATCTATTGGTGATAGCTAATCTTCTTGAGTGCTTTCAATAAGCCTCCACGACTTACTAAGTCGATTGCCTTTGTAAGATAAATAAAAGCAACATACAGGAACTGCTTTTGTTCATGGAATTTCTCTTGTAATTGATCCTGGTCATGAAAATATATCCATGGTTGATCAGTTTTCACAGAAACCACATTCATTGTTTTTTTAACAACAAAATATCTTTTATTTAACCCAGTGCTTACTGGCGGACTATTTCAAAACTTGCGAAGATGAAATATTTTATTCTTACCGGTAATATTTTATTTGATACTTTTAGAATGAAGATGATAATTATTTCAAATTTGCCATATTTTTCTTCTGTCTTGTTTCTTTCTGTCACTTGATACTGGATATTTTTCTTCTATCTTGTAGTTTGTGTCACATGATAGTGATATCTTTCTTCTTTCTTGTAGTGTTGTCCTAACTAATATCCAAAAAACAAAAACCATGATAATCCGCAAAGTCACAGAATACAGGTGCTAAAACATAAGCATACATGGAGAGAAACTACAACAAGTAGAACACTATCAATAGGACACAATCACAAATGATGGCAGATGTGAAACAGAAGTTAAAGGAGAATAGGAATGGCTAAAAGTACTTTCAATGACATGAGGAAAATATTAACATCTGAAAAAATGAGATTTATAAAATGCTACATCTATTCCATATTAGTGTATGGCTAAGAAATATGGACAATAAACAAACAAATAGAAGACAGAATTGATGCCTTTGAGATGTGGATATAATATAGAAGAATAGGGTGAACATCATGGAAAGAGAAGAAAACAAACACAGAGTTTCTAGCAACACTTAATATGAAGAAAGCATTATTAAGGGAAATAAAGATCAAGCAAATAAAATATTTTGGACACATTAAAAGACATGACACCTTATTGAAGACCTTACTTGAGGGTGAAGTCGAAGGGAAGCGAGCAAGTGGTAGGCAGAGATACAAATGGGATAGTAACATCGCAAGATGGACAGGTTACAGTTTAGCAGATTGTACCACTAAAACAACAGACAATGGATGTTGGACATAATATTGCAGCCAACCTTCATTACAGAGATGGCACTTGCTGATGATGAACTAATGTAAAAACATGAAAATTAAGATGGCAGGGACTGAAAAGGTATAGTTCACACAAATATTTTGATGAATAGTAATGTTGTCAACTTCAATTGCTATGTGCTAACTTTGCAGGAACGAAATGCAAGATTGCTGCTTGCTCCGCACATGCTGACGGGTCCAGAATAGGAGCAAAGAATAGCAACACTGGTTACCTACTTCACATTTTGTAAGAGGCGACAGAAGAGGTTTTTGGGGTGATGTTGGCTATTCATTCCATACATGGTTAGTGACCCAGAAACCATGCTGAAGTTGGATGTGTCAAAAGTGAGACAGAGATATCACAACTAATCTGTTAATCATGGTACAACACATTCCAATCTCTGGACTACATCCTGCTAATCTGCAGAAATTTGAAAATGAACGAAGAACTTGAATGTTCATCTGGACAGGCACGCAATTCTTATTAAATGCTCACCCACATACCAGTCGACAAACGGTGGCTGCACTTACCATCTCAAAGAAATAAGATGAAATAAGGAATTTTGTTATAAGGGGACTCCACTGTATATTGTATTTCCCATGCATTTTTCCTTTTCAACTGCATTTGTCTGTGTGACCGCCCACTCCCAAGGTTGCAAGATACAAACAGTATTGTTTACTGTAATAAAATCTGTCTTTATAACCAAAATACTTGCTTTGCTTGTATATATTATGTAAACTGCATACATAATCTAATGTTATATTGTCAAGAAGAGTACTAATGTTTCATTAGTTGTTTCATTAATTGTTGTGCCACTTTTTATTTCATGAGATTCTTGTAACTGATGTAAGCTTGTGAGTTTTTGAATACAATATCATTCATATTACCGGGTATAAATTTTTCAAATATTTCATGTAGAGACCTTTCTGTTGCCTACCAACTGCCCATTCTTTTTTCATAGCCTTTCAGTGGACCATGTATCTTCTGCTGAGTCACTGATTTAGATAAGTTCCCCACTGAGAACAGCAAATTTTGATACAGTTTGGTGGCGTCTCTAGTGTCTGAAGAGTTGCCAGTGTGATCCATGGCATAGTAGTTTCGGCATCCATTTGCCTCATGCCCAAGAGGTCACAGGTTTGATTTCAGGTCTTGACATCCTGTTTACAAGTGCATTTTGTTTCAGAGTTATTTGAGGATCATTGCTTTAATCTACTTCTTCTTCTTCAGCGTTCGCTCTCACGTAACCACAACGAAATTATCGTGTGATTTCCGCAGGGGAGCGTGAAGTACGTTGTGTTGCAAGTTCCACGGTAGAACTGTGATTATTTGCACCCCAGTTGGCCACTTTGTGACCTGGACGTCCGAGGTCCAGCACATCCGTTTTCATCATTCCTTTATTTCGAGTTTGATTCCTAGTCCGTGACAGTCTGTCTATCTGTCGCCGGGCACGCTGGTGTGTAGTGCCTCTTTGCCAAGACGCTTGTCGAGCGCGTCTGTCTTGCACGAGGTGTTCCACTATCTATGAACTCATCTTGAGCAGTTGGACGTACTGTGCCTGTGCCCATCGGGTACTGAACCGTTTCTCATCCGCGAGCCTGGTTAAGTATGAGGAAGAACGCGCCAGAAGAGTTGTACCCTGGCTCATTCGCCCTCCTACCCGAGGTGTCGTTCACCGACATCGTGAACCCCTCGTCCAAGTTCGATTCTCACACCACGCGTTTGAGAGTAAGGTGCTCTTGAGCTGAGCGACCTTGTCCCAAATAGCGCCTGAGCCCATCAGGTACTGAACCCTTTCTCTCTGCAAGTGTGTTTCCGGTATAGGAAAACTTGACAGTAGAGTTGGGCCAGGGCTAAATCTTTGTCCCTTTCTTGCCTAAGCCCATCGGGTTCGGAACCCTTTCTCTTCGCGAGCATTTTTCTGGTATAGGAAGACTCGACATTAGAGTTGGTTTAGGTCTTCTTGCTTTTCCCGCGCGGCCATGATTGGGTCAGGGTCTCTGCCTATAAGGATCACAGATAACTAGAAACTCGTCTTGAGCTAACAGAGCTAATAGTTCCCCTATCCTAGGAACGTTTCACTTTTCATTTGCAGATCTCGCTTCCCTCTAGCACTGTTCTGCCCTTTCATTGTGTCATTATACTCATTTTGACATATATTTGTTTTATCCACCTTTACGTGCCTTTTACATTGGCCGCCCCTCCAATGTTCTGACTGGACTAACAGTCGTCACTGTATGTCGACAGTGTCTCTGTATGTGGTGATGCACATGGTGTCGGAGATATTGTCTGTCTCTTGTGCAGTCAAATCTCTTTCCATCTGCTTCCACCACATTCTCGGACACGATCCCCAAATGATTTGGCCAGAATCAGCTCGAGCTGCTGTTTTCTGTTACCAGGGTGCACCGCGAGGAGGTACATTGGGATCTTGGTTATCTGCTAACCCTGGGTCTGCCTAGAGCAATGCGTTCCCTTTGCACCCCACTTTAATCTACTGAGCTATGTGCCATGAGTGGTACTCATAGCAGATGACATGCCACTTGATTAGAGAAGGGCAGAGTACATATTGGAAAACTGGAGTACAGTTAAATCAATTTTCTATACCTTTTGTCTCAATTTTTATAACTAAATTTAATGACAGGTTGCATTCAATTTTTTTGGTCTGAATAAGATCATTAAATTCACTACCAAAACAATCCTCATGAACAAAATATTGGAGGCATTACATCTGAGGTTTGAAGGAAATATCTCTTAGAAAGAAATGTATTCCAAAGCTAACTTCTACCCAAAGAATATAGTTTTAAGGCGCCGTTTTAGATAAAATATTGATTTCACTTAATTAAGCAAACATATATTTTAATGTCAGCAAAGTCATCTCATATAAATTTACATTTAATTCAAACCTATTTTTGATGTCATGCACACTGTGATTGTCCTATTTTGTGTTGAAATCTGTAGTAAAATTTCAATAGCGGATGGTATGCTTGTTAGGAATTGAATAAAATATATTTCAATTAATCAGAAGTTTTGTTTGTTTCCATCACCATAATTAGTGATTTTTGAACTGACAGTGGTGCTCTCTGGATATCCCCATGGGAGTTCCGTCTCTTTCAACTGATGACGGAGAGTAGGCCCTATGTATGCTGATAGTTCCTGTAACCAGTTGATTGTATATATGCCTCAATGTATCCATTAATCATACAAATGGCAAAAAAAACAGAAGGAAACAACGAAATAATCAGAAGACTATTTATATAATGAAAACTGAGATTGTCTGCTTATTGATCATTATCTTGATAAGATTAAAGACCTATGGTCGAAACATCAATTCCTTGTAATTTTTATTGTAAAGTTGCAAGTTAACAAAAAATAGTTTGTTTGCTTATATTTATTAATCTACTGGTTGTAAACCTGAATGCAAATGCAAAACATGGTGTAGGTTTAATCCTTGACCCTGCGGTTTCTAAAAATATCATAAACATTCGAAAGGTTGATCTCGTGATAAACAATAAACAACAAAAACATATCACTCATTCAAACCTACGCACCCTGTAATGCACACAACAGTGAAATGGAAAGGGAAAAATTGTTTGATAACATTAATGATATATTAAACAACAATAACACAGAAGAAAACCCATTCATATTAGGAGGTTTCAACGCACATTTGGTACCAGAAAGATATCGAATAAAAGTATACATTGGACTGTTTGGAGATGAAATAAACGTGACAAATGACAACGGCTACAGTTTAATTTAAATGTGCATTTATCACAACCTATTTATAACTATCACATTCTTCAAGCACAGAGAATCCCAAGTTCACACCTGATACAAGTGGAACGATTTAAACTGCAAAAGCCAGATAGATTTTATATTAACAAAAAAAACCAACAGAAAGAAAATAACAGACTCAAAAGCGATACATATGGGTATGTAGACACCAACCATAAAACAGTAATAGTAGCTGTAAAAGCAAAGAGAAAGAAGAAAGATAACAACAAAGATAAAAAACGAACACAAATTAAAATACACAAACTTAATGACGACATGGTATGGGAGCAATACACACACAAAAATCATAGAAAAATTCGAAAAACTACCAGTAGATGCTACAACAACAGAAGAAGAATGGAAATTATTCAAAGATGTTATCACACAAGCAGCATGAGAATCATGTGGATACAAGAACAACAGTGTAAAGAAATGAAACCAAAAATAACAGCATGGTGGAATGAAAAGTCACAAGAGAAAAGAAACAAATATTAGAAATAGGTCAAAAGTAAAAACAAAGTAGATAGGCCCTATACAAGACAGCAAAAACAAATGCCAAGAAAATTATTAAAACTACCAAAATCAACTCATGGAAATAATATGGAGACAGGCCCAACGCAGATTATAAAAATGCATAAAAGAGGTTCTACAAGAAAATTAAGAACATGATAAACAGAGAAGATAGACCCATATATGAACCAACAGATAAAGAATGACGAAAACGGTAATGCGCTAAAGAACCGAAGCAAATAATGGAAAGATGGCAACAATATTTCAAAGGAATTGAAATATATAATCAAGTGCCATGGCGTAGGCGATCATGTTTCTCCATGACTCTCTGTCTCTTGTGTTGTCAATGAGCTCGGTTGGTGAACTTCTACTATGCCACAATACTAGTCCATCTAGCAACTTTTCTCTTTGGCTTCCCCTATCTCTTCTTCCCTTGATCTTTCCAGTGGTTATTAAGTGTTCAAGCTGTGTTCTTCTCAGCACGTCCTAGAAACCTTGACTGTCTGCCCCTTATGTTTGATATGATTGATCTTTTTATGCCAGCATCAATGAGAGCCTCAGTATTAGTTTTCTTAGCTGTCCATGGTATTTTCATCATTCATCTCAGTAACCACATCTCTGTACCCTTTAATTCGCTTTGAATTTTTTTGTTTACAGTCCATGCTTCACATCCATAAAAATAATTGGTTCGATATAATATCTCAGCACCTCGAATTCGGGTCTGCATTGATAGTCTTCCATTGCACAAAATAGTTCTCATTTTTTGGAATGCTGATTTGGCTTGTGCTGTTCGGCTCTTTATCTCACTTGAGCATCTACCTTCTGATGTTAACAGGGTGCAAAGATATTTCGCTTTTTCCACTTGTGTTAACTTTATGTCGTTAATTATTATGTTGCATCTTGGTGGTGTATTTCTCTTCGAGACAACCATTATTTCTGTTTTACTCTTGAGGCCTGAACTGAGGCCTTTGTTTTCACTTTCTTTCACTACTTTATTTAACACAGCTTGTAGTTCCTGTAACAGTGACCATGTTCTAGTAGTGGAAAAGATTAATATTAGGTTAAAGACTACAAGGGCAGATAACACACCTGTGAATATGCTGACAAAGAACACAGAATTACAAAAACAGTATAACCTAACAATTCAAAATAGGTATAATGTGATAGAAAAAATAGAAACCATTGAAGAACAGTGGACAATGTTAAAAGAATCATTGCAGCAAACATCTAAAGAGATTCTACCACCTAAGAAATATATAAACTGAACCTAAAGGAAGGAGAAGACGACAACAATAAACACTACAACAGCAAGCCTAGAACCAAATATACTACTATCGGAAATAGAAAATGCAATAAACAAAGAGGCAGGCTCTGATAACATACAAACAGAACTTATCAAAGCAGCTGCAGAGATCGGTAAATGGCTACACAGACATTTCAATGTAATGTGGAAGAAACAAGAAACACCAGAAGACTGGAGAAATGTAAAAATCATTCCCATATGGAAGAAAAAGGCAGTAAGAGAGATTGCACAAAATACAGAGGGTTTACTAAGATATCTGGATTTACTAAGCACACAGAGAAATTTTTAAACAAAATATTAGAACAACGGTTACGATCATACATTGAACCACAATAACACCCAAATTGACTTCTGTAAGAACAAAAGCTGTACTGATGATATCTTTACATGTAAACGACTAACAGAAATAGCCACAGAAAACAACATCGCATTCATCGACCAAGAAAAAGCTTTCGACAGAAAAAAAAATAAAAGGAAAGTAGCCCATAGCATTTATTAATGCCATAGGGGGTGTGAGATGTTAGCGATCTCACATTTCAGAGACGCGTGTGGTTGCGTCAGTGGGTCTCACCAATGGTCCACTAGACATACCACCCATGCAACCAGAAAACCTTAGTGGATGACATGCCGTTATATTGAGGTTATCTTCTTATAGAAGCTTCATGGCATATTTATCTATACAGTTATGATTTTGTTTTGTCGTTGAAATGTTTTTCATGTTTGTCTGAATATATATGTATGCACCCTCTGTGGTTGGGAGGGAGCCAGAGATGTACTGTGCAGCACTGAGGAGGAGGAAACTGACATCACCGTTTTTCCTATGGCTGAGGCCCATCATAGAGGCACAGTGACTCAGGACGTGACAATCCTTTTCACTTGAACATTTGGTTGCATGCCTGGAGCAATAGAGAAGTTTGGCATAACCAGTAGTCAATTGGTGGCGAGGAATGAGCACAGTGAACCCTATCTTGGCTACAGTGGCTAGGAGCAGTGCATAGGTTGAAACCTACCTTCCTGAAGGTGTGATAGTTATTCTCTGGCTCTGTCCCGGGGTGGGTCGAAAATCCACAGATTTCCCAGCAATATAATGCCATCTAATGGCATTAGGTCAAAGGGCATGAGCACATGGACCGCTGGATCAGCAACCAACCAACCACATTTCAGAGGCTCTGCAAATGAGGGTGGTAGCCATCTCGTCTCCCTCGCAGTCTTTACTTCCCGGATTAATCCGATACCCATTTAAGGCTGGGTCGACCTGGGAGCCGTTGCGATCTGAAAAACATTTCCGCCTCAACTGGGGAATGAACCCAGGACCACTCATATGCGAAGCCAGTGCGCTACGCGGCTCCCTTCGACAGAATAGACAACTTTGGAAAACACTATCAATATATGGAGCACCAGAACATTTAGTCAATAGATGCAAGAGCATTTATACTAATAGCTAATGTGAAGTAAGAACAAATACAGGAGTGTCTAATAAGTTCCATATCCAATCAGGAGTTTGCCAGTTGTGTGTCCTATAGCCTCTACTTTTTATAACATATATGGATCACATCTGTAAACTAACAAGTACTAGTGAAGAAGATAATATGAACAATAAATTGAAAGAACTACTCATTGCAGACGACCAAGTACTAATAGCGACATCAGAAGAAAAATTGCACATATGAACAGACTTCACACAACATGTCAAAAATTCAACATGAAGATTAGGTCCTAATATTGAAATGAACAAAATAATGGCAATAGCAAAGAAAGAGAGAGATATCACTATCTATCTCCATCGATAATAAAAACCGTAAACAGTTAAAGGAGTTCACTTACTTAGGAAGCATTATATCGAGTAAAGGGAAAAACAGTAAAGAGATACAAAGCAGATGCAACAAAACATACCAGATCCTATGACAGATGACACATATTTTTAAGAACAAAAATGTAAACATAGACACTAAAGTTGCATTATACAAGACTATTATTATTCCATCACTATGCTACCAGTGCCAAACCTGGACAATGACAACACAAGACAAAATAAAAATTGTGACAACAGAAATGACATGTCTACGAAGAATACTCAGAGTGTCATTAAGAGATAGAATTAGAAATGATAACATCAGACAGATAACCAAAACAATACCAGTATTGTAACACATCAAAAGGTAATAGATCAAGCGGTTTTCACACATTTCCAGACTACCAACAGACAGCATGCCACAGATGGCCATGACACATAGACATAACGGCTATAAAGCCAGACTATGTAAAAGATGGACCGCAAAAATCAAAGAAGCCACAGAAACAAGCTTAGGCCTACAAACAGTACTCAAGAAGGCTGAATTATTAAAAGAGAACGCTTCTACCCCTGACGCAGCAAGACAAACAATGGCCACAAAGTAGGCCTATATATAGATAGAAGAGTATAATAGCCATCCATGGCAGGCGATGATAACAGTTTTAGACTGCTGCATCTTTCCGGAGTGTGCAGATTTAAAAGGTCAATTCAGGCATAGAATCCCCTGCCACATTTAGGAGACATTTGGTCAGAAATGGACATCTTTGTGTTTGTTGTACTGTCTTTTCAGACATCACATTCTTCTTCTCGAACCCCAGGAATTGTGAGTGATTAGCTCTTACTTCCTATGTGCAGTGGGGAGGTTTCTCTGAGCTTTCTTTCATATCCAGGAGGATTCAGCTTTCATCAATGCCTACTGAAGGAGCATTCTTCTCAGAGGGGGTACATGTCACGAGACGAGCTAAAAGTTTGCTTGGGTTAAGTATTCTTTGTCTTTCCTCTGACGAGACGCTTCGCAGTCAGTGTGCTGTTAACCACATATAGGAAGACTATTCAATTACCACCCTTTATTCCTAGGTCTTAGACCTAATTTCTTCGATATGAGCCGTGTTGGGTAACGGCGAGTCGAATTAGACTCGGGGTTGATACACCTTCCTAGACGAGGTGCTGCTTTGCCAAATACGTAAGGGGTCTGGGATTAGACCTGTGTGTTTCTCATGCACTCGTCTCGTTAGCTTGTGATGGCCTTCCAATCCATAGCCAGACGCGGAGATGTGGTTTTTAAAAATTCTTTGTGCATATCACTCAACACCGTAGGTAGATTGTGTCTATCTCAGACGAGGAGCTTCGCAGTCGAGTACTGAACCCAGTTCTCTTTGTATGAGCCGTGTTGGGCAACAGAGACAGCTGAGTTGGGCTAGGTTTGCAGTGTCCTCAATGACAAGGACTTGCCTCCTTCCCCACGTTGCCCAGAGTCAGAGTCTCAACGATGTTTTGGACAGAATTCCTGAACAAAGTGCTACCCGAAGTTTAATCAATGCTTATCCTGTGTGTAAGGGGAGCTGTATTCAAAGCTTTCTATAATACCCAGGTGGTACATGTTGAGTTTTTCCTTATTCAATACTCGAGTCATGGCTCCTACTTTGTATGGGGTCTATTGTGGTGGGACGTGTAGCTTCTGTGAGTTTTCGAGCTTGAACAGTACTTACGCTAGTCGGTCTTGTGCTGGATAAGTGTATCCTCATCGCCACTACATCGATTCAGATACACAACGCTGCCCACTATCTCGTGGTGCCTATGTCGCAGATTCAATTTTTATTCATAGGATCGCCACGTCTTAGAGGGATCTACCATCGGACATTCCTGTAACGTTTCTACATTTTCTGCTGTACGAGACTCAATTCACAACAAATGCCTTTTGTCACTGTGTGCCGACAGTGCTGCTGTGGTGGCATAGAGGTCTCTGAGATATTTCTTGTCTCTTTGCAGGCAATTCTTATTCCATTTACAGCCTTCACATCCAAGGACACGCGCCTAAAAGTGTTGGCCAGAACGACAGTAATAGCGGCTGTATTTGTTTCCAGGTTGTGTCACAGAGAGGTACTTTTAGGATCTTAGTAATCTGCTAACCCTGGGTCCTCCGAGAGTAATGTGGTGCCCTCAGATATCACATAGAAGTGTCTGAACTGTAGCTTGTGCTGTATTTAGATTAGGCCTATAGTGAGGAAAAGTTGGGTTATTCCTCAATCTCACTCTCTTGTTCTTGCCTATTTGACACAAACTTGAGATGACTGGAGATAAATAAGCACTAGACCATAATAGTATACAGAAGAGTAAGACTTGACTAGTCACAATATGAGAAATGGAGGTTAACTATTGACAATAATGGAAATGCAAATTAAAGGATAAATAATAAGATACCCACTAAACACAAATACATCATACAGGCATGTAGAGAAGAATGGGGTTTCGACTTTGGAGCTAAAGAGAGTTGCTGAGAACAGGGGACAGCGAAGTAAATATAATTAGATTATAATATCAGTCTGCAGATTAATTAACCTAATCAATATAAACACAACAAGTAGCGTGTTGCAATGGTTGTGGTTGAAAACACAATCAACAATACAAAATCCATGTTTCACATAAACAATTTATTCTCTCAATAAATGTTATCACCCTTTAATCAAGACCTGACAAGTCTTCGGACTCATTCACTTTCACACACAAAATGCAATCGAAGTACAACTAGTGACAACACAGAAAGTGTTATCCAAAAGTTTCTATATACTGTAGCTATACAACAAATCTTTGTGAAGGATCTAATCTCCGACATCACTTTCCAAGTCACTACTTTGAAAGTTGATAAAACACACCCAGAACCTTAGCTGTTGTTAGGTATGTTTTTAGTGCACTGCCAGTAATATTACTTGTTGTAAGTCAACCTTGGATTTGTGGGAGAAGTGATTGACCAGCTGTGATCAATAACATTGGCCATGTACCGCATGTAGAATGCATGAAAATAGAGTTCCTAAACAAATCATCATGTGGAAGGCAGTTGGCAAATAATAACGGTCAACTAAAATAAATTACGCAGAAAAATCAACAATGAAATCTCAATATTGGGAATAATCAATACACAAAAACTACAGCAACTTGCACTGAGGTGCTCAAAATGGGAAGAAATTACCTTTGCCCTACATATCATCTTCGGCTCAAAAGGAAATTAACAGTTATCAGCATAGGACAATGCAGATGTGAAGTTTAAATCAATGAATCTAAAGATGACCTCTTGTGTGTCTTCCAATATTTTCATCCATGCATGTTATCCTTTAAGGTGACAGGATGATCGGTATATGCTGCGGCAATATAGCTTCAAAAGCAGCAGCAGTCATCACATGTACAGAGTGAACTTTAATTTTACCTCAAAGAAGAATATCTACATCTTTACAATGATTTGAACCGGAGCCATCACAATTGTGAGACCCATGTTCTATCCATTCTACCGCACACTTCACTAAAAAAATGTACTCATAAACATTTAGAACAGGGGTGGCCAACCTATGGTGTTTTATATCTATCTATTTGCTAAACCCTTTGTTGCCTTTCAGTCAGGGGTAAAAGAGTTTTCTGGAGATGGCCCTTGTGTGTGCTGAGTATATTGTGGAATATTGTATACTGAGTATATTCTGGAATTTGTCGTCTCTTTTATTTCGGTGGTCCATCATTTTCGTGGTCGACCTCTAGGTCTGTCGTCACTGTATCTGTGTAGCATAGCTTGGGGCAGGGCCGGTTCTTTGTCTAATGTTCTCTTCTTCTTCTTCTTTCGTTCACTTGAAACATGTCTATATCTGCAATTCTGTCTCCTTAATAAAACTCAGTCTTTTGTAGTTCATACAGTGTCCCATAGAGCTTTGATTCCAGTGTTGTTTCCTCTGGCCAATATGTCTGCCTCAGCGTTTCATGCTCAGAACACTCTTGAAGTATATATTTGGCACTCTGTGCTGCCTGTCCACATGTACACATGGCCATGTTGCCAATCTTGAACTTTGTATACATGTGACGGCGGAGTCGGTTGTGTCCTGTTCTGAGACGTAGAATTATAACTTGTTCTGGTCTGTTCATAATATGATAGTCATCTTGTGTTGGTGTTTGTGGCTTTCTTATTGACTTGATCATCTGTTTTTTCTGATGGTAGGTGATTGGTATATCTGGTTGGTCTTCGGCAGCACCTTCCTTAGCCAGTTGGTCTGCTTTTTCATTTCCTGGTATTCCACAGTGAGAGGGTATCCACTGCATGGTTACCCTATACTGGTAAGACAATTCGCTAAGTAGTTTTTTCAAGTCTGTTAGTTTTTCAGACTGGAGAGCTTGAAGCACTGACCTTGCATCTGTCAGGAATACCACTGTAGGTCAGAGTTGGAGTTAGAAGTTTTTTAGCTGCCACACTAATTGCCTGGATTTCTGCATCATAATTATTGCAGAATTTTCCTGTCGGTGTTCTGATTGTATCTCTAGGCTTATGTGGATATTCTATATATACACCTGCACCTCCATTCCTCACGGCATTCTGTGCTGACCCATCTGTGTATACTCTGACCCATATATCTTGTTGATATTCCTCATCCAGGAAACTGAGGGTGACTGTCCTTCGCTGCACACTGTTCTGTTCGTCCTCGCTTAGTATTCCTTTCACGTGGGTCTGAATGTATATTGGCATTCCATGTCTTTCACTCCACGGGGTTTGTTCTGGTACAGGCCTTAAGGGGCTGTCAACTTCAGGTAGGTCTGTAAGTTGTCTGCGTAGTCGTTTAGCTTGATGGATAAAGCTGCTCCTTTTCAGTCGCCCCATTGCTAGATTTTGGAATCTTTCCTTCATTGGGGAAATCTACCTATTATTATTATTTTTTCCCCATCGCATTTATTGTTTATCATGCCATGTTCATCTTCGCTTGCAAAGGAGGAACATCATCATCAACTACCCAAGCCAAAATGTTTTTTTAAAAGTCACTTTACAATGAACACTCATTATAATATAGCAGTTGTGATTGGCAAATTGTGAACAAGCTGTGTACTTTTTAAAACACAATATTTCTTTTTATATATTTAGTTATTCATTACAGTGAAAAAGAACAGCAGAGAGTGACAGTATTTATCAATTTAATGAACATTGGGAAAAATTTTTATTTATTTCTAGTCATTCAGGAAAATAGTTGTGCATTGTGAAAACTCTAATATAATTTTTAAAAACATGACATTTTATTTATGAAATTTATTAAAAAAACAAACCCTGGTCGCGATTTATTAAAATTTTGAGAATTCTCTTCTGTTCTCAGTATAAAACTAACTGCAAACATCACAAACTTAGCAAAATCAAAGCAGCCTATAAAATCTCATTAAGTAATTTGTATCTTGTCTTAATATTAATAAATCAATGTTACATAACAATGAACATATTTTTAAATAACTGAATGTGGGTACAAATGTACATTGGCACATTTGAATTAAAGCGTGAACAAAATTGGTGCACTGAATGCCAAAGGTTGGGCCACCGCTGATTTAGAATATTTAACTGTTTTAAGTTTGAGAATCATTTAAGAGTATCAGTTCTATCTGAAATGTCATCATCAAATGTTTGATTAGATATTGAGCTATGTGCTTCTTTAGTCAGACATTATTTGAGAACACACATCTCAATTCTGCCTTCTTTTTTCACTAAAACATCACTTGGTTGCCGACTGCACTACACACAATTATTTGTAAAAGAATGTCTGGACACATCCACCCACAAATTGAACATGACACTACTTGATAAACACTCTGAACAGCTATTCTGCATACCACAAGCTAATGCTCCAAATAGCTAGCCCAAGCACTTTTAGTAGTTAACAGCTTGTAGCCATAAATATTGTTAGCCATATAACAGTTGTCAAAATAATAATAAAGTACGGTACATACGTCAAAGATTAAATTATGGAACATACAAGGCAGACATGACATTTACTCAACAAATTTAAATAAACATACAGGAGATTCATGGCGTTGTTATTCTTAACTAATAGAACTCATAGAAAAATGATTGTTGAAAGAATTAAAGTATGTGGCTAATGTAGAATACAACTCAACCTAGCAATACTCATATATAGGTCTAGTCTATTACCAAAGCTGTCTATCATGTGTTAAAGTTTTGTGACAATGAAAGTCTACTTCCATTCATATGCATTTTGTAAACAAAGTGTGTACATATATATTCTTATACTTCACTGAAATGAAGAGCTTGTATGAATCAGTCCTGGTTTGTTAATGGATACCGTAAATAAGGAAATGAAAGTGTACAGGTAAACCGAGTCACAAATCAGCATCACAGAATGTAGTCTTATTCACAAATGTCCACTAGACCCACCAGCAGTTGACCAGAAACCTCATTAGTGCTGCCTTCAGCATGGACACCATAATGAAGGCAGCACTCTTCAACTTACCCTAACACCCACTTCCAGTTGTCTGGGTGTATTTTGCAAACCACAGATGACCCAGAAATGGCTGGAAGAAATTAAAAAATCCAGATTTAATTCCTATCAGGCAAATGATTGATTTAGTCACTTAGTCACTACACTACCTAGGCTTTCCAAATATGGATGTGTCAGGCCAATTGCACAAATAAAACGGTGATACAATGCACTTCCATTCTCTGGACTACATCCTGCTGGAAATCTGTTAGGACCATTGTCCTCTACAAGAGAGATCCAGCAGGAGTTTGAGAATGAAAGCTGAAGAAGAAGAAATACTAGAGGCAATATGTGTTTACATTACCCAATGTTCTCAAGTTTGTGCACTTCTTAGTAATTGTAGAATAGTGCATCTCTAATATTTTTTTTAAAGGTGAAGAAATACTGTGATTTTTCATGCATGGGGTAAAAGGTGACTAAAGAGGTTTTAGGGTGGGAAGTTGGCTGTACCTTTCTACTGGCAAAAGCAACACAAATGTCATGCTGAAACTGCTGCATGTGTCAGGTCGAAAAGTGCAGATATTCAAGTCAGGCTCTAAACCATGACAAGATCCATTCTCCTGAATACATCCTGCTAACCAGAAGGAGTTTGAGAACAAATGCAGAAGAGGAGGAAGAAAAGGTCTATGTGACATGATGAAGATATGGAAATTATATTCCAGAGATGTTACAGTATTATGAGAACGTTGCTTGCATATCTTGCTCAGGATGTAGAGACAAACGTAAAATTATTCAAGTGGGTGTCTGTGCCGATAGATGCAAGATACAAGGTCAAGCATCCATGGCAGTGGTAAGCTATCAGGGTAGTGACCAGCAGGTAAGTATAGTGACCAGCAGTAAGTACAAGACCAGTTGTCTTGTATGACCGGTCAACTAACTAGGAATATGGTTATATAACGTTCAGTGAAAGTGGTAAAAACACTGAATGTATTAGTTGCTGCAGTTGGATGTGTCGGGCCATTGGTGTAAATAAATGGTGACACAGCATATTTCCATCATCTGAACTACATCTTGCTTGAAATCTAGTAGAACCATTGTCCTGCTATAAGAGAGATCCAGTAGGACTGAGAACAAATGAAAAAAAGGGCTCAAGTCAATATTTACCATCAGTAGGTTGCCACTACTTTCTGGATAGTCTGGTTGCACAACTCCCTGCTACGTATTCTGAACTTTGCATGACACCCAGTCTCATGATTCTGAGTCATTAGCTCTCAGCCACAGTATTTGAAAGGATCAGAATAAAATAAATAACGAAGTATTGCAATGTAAGAAACAAGAAAACAAAGTTCTAAACTGTTAGCGTGAATCCATGTTTAAATAATAAAATAAAGTCTTGGTTACTGTGTAACAAAATAGCTAAATGCAGTTATGAGAAGCTAGGCATCATAATTACAGACAATATACACATAAATGTCATTATAGGTTATCAGAAGCTTTGTATGTATTTTTTAAAATGTATGAACAATAAAGAGAATGAAAAACAATAAAATATAACACAAGGGCAAGCTTGACATCATGGCACAGGAAAAATAAAACAATAATAGCATAACAACAGTATTTAAACATCTGCAACAAGACATGTCTATGAATGTTTCCTTAGTACAGTAGATTGCGTGATGACCACTACGAGTATCTGTAACTAGTCACAATTTTTAATGTTTGCTGGGAACATTTTTCAAGCACAATTTTACCATTCTCGCAGGCAACAAAACCCCTCTGCACTTAATCGTTTCTCTGTTGACTGAGCCATATATATATATAAATATATATATATTTTGTGTGTGTGCATGTGTGTCTTGTGGTTATGAGTACAACTGGTCAAGTTCTTGTACCATCACAACTGTATAATGAAGGATAGGTTTAGAGAGTTGATATAGTGCCATCATCCTGTGGACAGAAGTTGTATTAAACATACTGAGTTTACAGTTGTTTTCTAGCTGTCTTCTTACGTTGACATATGAAATATGTCTATCATTAAATATAAACATTGAACACAAGCACATACCACAAAATTAATTGATTACATTTGTTTTGATCTTCATATAGTGTACAAATATTAACAAAATATATTTAATACAAAGCTGCTAGTATTTGTAACTGGTATATGCATGGATGGGTTACAATTTCATTAAATCAGAAGTACAAAAAGTTGAAAATGAGACAAGAATAGGTGAAAGAATGTTTTTAAAAAGGCAGATTTGATACTATGACCATAAAAAGACAGGATGCTCTGCTGAACACAATACTAGAATAAGTGAAGGTGGATAACAGCATTACAAATTGAAATGTAATAACAAAGGAAGAGCTACGGCAGTCTGTAATTAGGGCAAGGATAGATGTAGACAAATTGTCAGAGATGGAGCATATTCTGATCTAATTAGTAATCTTGCTATGCTAAAGTAACCATGTCTGTGTTTAAAAGGAAGAGAACTCTGTATATAATTGTGCAGGGCAAGTGAAACATCAATTACTGCTACGCAGGCTATGTCATATGGACTTTCCAGGTGCAATGTAGCAAATTAATTCCAAAACACATTGTTATTTTATTAATGTTAATAGAAAACCACAGTAAGCATGACAACACACACAAATGACACAGCAGTCACCTCAGATAGCACATCTGTAACAACAGCCAAATGACACAGCAGTCATCTCAAAGAGCACTACATCTGTGATAACACAAATGTCACAGTAGTCACCTCAGAGAAAACTACATGTGACAAAAACACAAGTAACGCAGCACAGTCACCGCAAAGAGCACATTTGTGACAATAGACAAATGACACAGCAGTCACCTCAAAGAGCACTACATTTGTGACAATAGACAAATGACACAGCAGTCACCTCAAAGAGCACATTTGTGACAATAGACAAATGACACAGCAGTCACCTCAAAGAGCACTACATTTGTGACAAAACATAAATCATACAGTATAGTTACTTTTGCTGGAAATCTAAATATTAGATACTATAAATTAAACAGTACAGTCACCCTCAATGGCAGTATATCTAATTACAGTAGAATCCCTTTATAGCGTATCCTTTGATAAATTTCTTTCAACAACAATTTTAAAATTCCCCAATTATATTGTATATCGCAAATTTATGTTATTACATACATATTCTAAGATGGTTCGGTCCAAAATAGCGAAGAGAATGTATGTGTTCTCATATGGTCATACATAATCGGATGTTCTCCTGAAAGTAAAGGCACACTAAAGAAGTATTGTGCCAAGAATTTTCTTATGGATGTGTTGAAATTTTCATTTGGAATTTGCACCAAGTGTTAAGAAGTGCTATAGAAGAGTCCTGAGAGTACCATGGACAGCAAGAGAAACCAATCACGGCGTGCAAAGAAAAATTAACGTTCAAGAAGGCTGTCTTCTAACACCATATTAAGAAGGAAGTTAGGTTTTTTCGGCCATATGAAAAGACAAGATGGCAAGGAAAGAGTGTTGTTGGAGGCAGTAGAGGAAGAGGCCGACCAACACGTCATCAGACAAGAGATATTCAGGAATGCATGCAAATGTTGCTAAAGGACGCGGGACAACTTGTCAGAGAGAGTGGGGATTTCAGAATATACATAAGGAAGATTACCGTACGTTCTGGAAAGAATACATCACACATAATTCTTCACTCCTAACCAAGTTGTTATAATGGGATTTCACTGTATATATTTAACCCTGGGTGTTTCTTCCACATGACATGAAGAATTAAAGGGAGTTTCAATTTATGATTCAAAGCAAGGTATATTGTCTTGGATCCATATTTGTGCTGCTGATGTTGACTACCAAATTTTTTCTTATTCTTTCTCTTGCTCTATATCCTGATATTTTTTTGTCAGCAAATGATAGTAGTTAGTTAAACACATTGTCATTAGATGTCTAAACCACTTTATTTGCTTAATTTCATGATGTTACACCAATATTTCTTTATACTGCAGAAGACGGATGTGTCAGGCCAATGTGCATAAATAAAATGGTGACAATGCATTTTCACTCTCTGGGCAACTAAATTCTGCTGTAAATCTAAAAGTACCATTGTCCTGCTACAAGAGAGACCCAGTGAGAGTTTGAGAATGATCGCAGATTATTTCTTATATATTTATTTTTATTGTGTGTCTTCTTGTAACTTCAATGGAGTTTCTCAAACATTTCATAAGTGATGAGCTTGTTCTTACATATTCCATTCTGACTACATCTTGCAAACTGGCAGTAGTTTGAGGATGAACGAACAAGGAATACTACTCAAAGTCACAGCAACAAGCTGCAGGAATAATTATGAAGCAGCTGGTCAACCCTGAATTTTTCATGATTTCAAGATGTAGCAGGTTCATCTATGAACAAGTCAGTGAGTCTGCATAGATGTTCCCTATTGATCTGACAGTAAACACCCTTGCGCATCACTGGTGACGGATGACCGACCGTCCATGTAAATCACAAAATCTGAATCATCAGCATTCTCGCATATTAGTGCCTTGACAGCATCTACGCTTACATAGCTGTGTTTCCTGCACTCTCTATTGAGTGTAGTGACGGTCTTGACTGCCTTTTGAAAGAACATAGGAATAGGTATCCATTCCTCGCCAGGAGATATGTCTTCTGGTGTGCAGATATGTTTAACGGTATCCTCGGCTCAACTCATCTACAATTTGCCTCCCTTGAGCCTGCTTTCCTTCACAAGAGGGAGCTTGCTGTGTAGTGGGTGGTCTATGTCAGAATTCACA
The DNA here is from genome assembly GCA_034231615.1 of Meghimatium bilineatum. Classification (NCBI taxonomy): domain Eukaryota; kingdom Metazoa; phylum Mollusca; class Gastropoda; order Stylommatophora; family Philomycidae; genus Meghimatium; species Meghimatium bilineatum. The sequence continues at coordinate 34,415,720 of CM067316.1, read as the reverse complement.
CAAGGTATGCACTGGCATGCAACATATCTATTCTATGAAATATGCTCAGAAAATCAAGGTGAAATCTCATAGACAAACAGGGTGTGTCCCTTGTGCATCCAAGAATGATCTGCATCGCTTCGAATCCTCTCCAGCCTCTCTGGAAAGAACCATGCTGTTTAGCCAATTTTCTTTTACATTCATCTCTCTTAGGATGGCTATATTGGTGGGGGTTTTTTTGTCCATGGTATTTTGAGGATTTTTCTGTAAGTTTGTTTCACATGCTGCTAATTTATTTTTCATTTTGTTGGTGATTGTCCAGGATTTACACCCATATATTGGCACTGGGAATTTGCAAGTTCTTAGGAATGTTATTTTTGCAGCAGCCATTTTTATCTGCTTCTTTGATGCGATAGCCAACCTCCTTCAGACTTCTTAATAGCAATCACTGTTACTGTTGATAAGAGAACCAAGGTATTAAAAACTGTAGACTCTCTTTAATTCGCTGTTCTTGATACTGACAGAACTTGCTAGTGGTTTTGTCGTTTATCATAATCTTGGTATTGTTTCCATTCAGAAATAGGTTTTGTTTTTCACTATGTTCTTTAATGGAGTTTATGAGGTGTTCCAGACCTACTTGAATGTGTGCCAATAATGTTGTATCACTGGCATATCTTGGTTTTCATATCATGTGACCTCAGATGTTGAGTAGGGCGAAGTTATTTCTCTGTTGGTAATTTCTTACATTCCTCATTTTTTCTACTTGTTTCATGCTCATGTTTGCTTGCGAAGGAGAAACATCATTATGCATTATGTTCTCTGCTTAAATATCGAAGAGATATGATAGGACACATCCTTGTCTGACTCCCCTTCCACGCTGAATCAGTCTACTCTCCCTGCGGCTAGCTGGTCTTAATACAATGTTTTGATGAGGTGGATTAGGTGTAGTTTAGATTATTGTTGTATCTCTTTATAAAAATGCAAGTAGTGCTGTCTTATCAAATAATACAATAGGAAGAGTTGTTTAAAACAAATGTGGGAGTTCAGCAAGGATGCATAATGTCTCCAGTACGTTTCAACATATACCTAGAGCACATCATACAGGAGACACATGTGATTGCAACATGTTTATATCGATTGCAAGTCGCCCTAATTGCAACTTCCGTTTCGCTGATTATATTCATCTTATAACTGGGTCAGAACAAGACTTAACAGTATAGTTGGAAAAAGTTACTAGCAAGTATGGAGTGAAAATCAACACAGAAAAGAGCAAGGTCTTGGTTAACAGCAGAGATACAGAAGAACACACCAACATCATGATAAATAGATATAAACTTGAGAAAGTGAATAATTTCAAATACAATGCTCCCATGACAGAAGATGAATTCTGTGAACTGCTTGGGAATTCAGACTGATTCAAGGAATATGAGTGACTTTTGTGTGGGATTGTGCAATGGTTGAATGCAGGAGCTGTCAAAATGGATACAGCTATGTCTTTTGCTATCATTTTTCCTACATTTTTGTGTTAATTTTTGCAAAATTTCATTGAACCCATAGATATGTTTCATATCTTCTAACCCGCTACTCGAAAAGCTGGAAAATGGAGAAAATTCCCAGCTTATACCAGAAAATGTACGGTAATATTCAAATTAACACAACTATCATGAAACTTGCAGCCTCCATTTAGTATGCTAACACACTAACACAATTGTCACAAAACATGTAACACCCCACTTGTCAACTAATACAACTACCATAGTAACTTCATTTAGTGCCTCAATAAAGTCAAATTACTAACTCACAGCCACCTATTACTCATTAAATATCAAATATAAAACATCTTAAAAGCATTAGAAAATCTTCTTAGTGCGTAGATTCCTTTTATATTTCAACCTGTTTCGCTGATTTGTGACACTACTACTCTGTAGTGTGTAGTCCACTACTTGTTCAAACATAATTATGTACATAGTATCATTGAGTACACTTCATGCTAAATGATGTTACTTTCTCAGTTTTTAATATGTATCATATTCAATAACTGAAGAAAAGATAGTTCACTGTGCACAGCCATGCAACTCTTTAAAAGGGAATATTTACAAAACTCCACTCACATATTGTCATTCCTAGAAAATAAATTTGAGCTTCAGTTTAGTTAAATTTAGGTAACAATTCTCCTGAACACTTCAAACTCCATTATTTCAGATGGAAGAATTTAAAAATAACAAAGGTTTTCAAGTTTTAATACATCCTTAGTTAGGAACTTAATCTACAAACAGCTAAACCATCCACCTGTTCTGCACAAAGAAGACATTTTTAGAGAAAACATTTGGGTGTGTTTGAAGCAATAAATTAATTACAATTCCAAATTAAATGCATATTACTGTGTTTTTGACAATCTGATTCACTCCATACTCCATAGAGCATACCAGTCTGTGCAACTATTTACTGGAACCAAGACAATTGACATTTTAATATTCTATCACCCATGTGTTGCCATGACCTAATAGGGAAGCAAAGAATAGCAATACAGTTTACTTTCCTTCCATGCATGTCACAAATGTCATAAGAGGTGACTAAGGACATTTTGGGGTGGAGTTGGCTGTCCAATCCCGTATAGGGTCAAACGGATCCAAAATCCATGCTGAAGTTGGATGTGTCAAGCTGAAAGGTGTAGATATCGCACTTAAGCAGAAAAAGATGACATAATACATTCCGTTTTCAGACTACATCCTGCTAATGTGCAGGAATTTGAAAACGAAAGCAGTCGATGAAAGAAAGTCTATAGACACTCAGCAAAGGTGAAAATCGCTAGAATTGGCAAAGATTTTCTCCATAAAAATCATCATAGTCATCATTTATGTTTATACACATCATATCTTTTACACAAATATGAATCATCTATTGGTAACTAACTTCAGGATTGGCTGACATTTCATTAACAAATATCTGGAAATGTACATCTTTTGACAAATCACATACATAGGATTAAATATATCATTGTGAAGGCTGGTTTGGTGGCATTCTGAGCAATGATAGCAACTGTTCAGGGTTACTGTTCTCTGTTGCACTCTTCTGGTCATTCCATCTTCAAAAGCTCAATGTCAAAAATCAGTGTTGCATTCTGTGGAATAGTGTTAATGGTTAAGGACTATACACCACTTTCTTCATAAGAGCACACTTTATTTTCATGATCAATGGAGCTGACTATTGCTGAGTGACTATCAATGCAAGGTAACTGTGTGGAACGTATCAACAATTAGACTTACGTAAAACACATATTGAAACGATATAAAACTGTCTTTTACGTAATTCTTATTGCTGAGTGCTGTATTTTACAGCAGTGGATCTCAACATTTATCATGGAAAGGGGGCCACGAAAAGAAAAGTTGAAATTGGTGGGTCACAGGATGTAATTATTTCCAAAAAACCTTTAGTCAGTATCACTGGTCAACATTGAAATTGTTATTTACATAAAAAGGCCCTAATCTGTAGTATCTTGGTGTGCTAAAAACAAAAACAACTATACCCATTTTTTTTATTGGCTCTCTTTTTTGAAGACATTCCATGTAGTTCAATTGCTATGTTTCACCATATAAATGTATTCGGTATGATTGCAATGAAATTGTTAATAAGCCTAGAATGATGTAATATATATTTCATCCCATTGCATAATATGATCATGAACACATGATCCATAGTTGATTGCATCATTTTCTGATGCAATGCAATACTACTACCAGGCAGCTGCTGAAGTAAGCAGTGTACTATATAAAGCCCAGTTGGAAATTTTGAGCATTTAGAATATTTAAGACTTTGTGCGAGACAGTTTAAGCTACTGTTAGATAAAACTGTTATTATTTTATCCATTTACATACAATACAGAACAGTAATGCCTTGAAAGTCAATTTCATGGACAATTTCTGCTATATCTGTGGGGAAGCGACATTTGCCAAACAGAAGGAAATCTCAGTTCTCAAGTGAAGAAGGCATATCATCTTTACAAGGTTGGTGACCAAGACAAGCGCTGGCCTTGTATATGCTGCGCTACATGTACAACACAGCTTTCTCCATGGTGTGGAGAGAGTCAAGCAACAAAATAACTGACTGTTATTTCTGCTTGTCACTTCTTTCTGGCGTAATAATGAAGCAAATGCAGTCGCTAATAGTCTACCCAAAACATTATGTCTGCATTGAGACCAGTTCTACATTGTGAGGGACTTCCTATTCCAGAACCTCCAGCAGAATATTCTCTTGATTCATCTGATGAGGACAAGAGTGAGCCAACCTGTTCTTCCCCTGGCTCGTCAGCATGCACTGATCCAGATTTTCACTGTGGGGCGTCATCAACCCAATAACAGAATAACACAGATTTGGACTTATCCTAGAACAAGGAAAAATTGCTCGGATCAAGACTCCAATAATGGAATCTCATAGAAGATGTCACAATGACTTTATATCGAAAGCACCATCAGTAGTTGGAGCCTTTCTTCAGAAAGCAAAATAATCTGGTATTCTTTTCCGATAATGAGGGCCTCATGAATACCTTATCTTCTGTGTTCGTTCTCAAACTCCTGCAGATTAGCATGATGTAGTCCGGAGAATGGAATGTGTTGTGTCATGGTTTACAGCATTGCTGCGATATCTGCGCCTTTCAGCCTGACACATTCGACTTCAGCATGGCTTTGGGTCACTGACCCTATATGGGATGGGACAGCCAACTCCATCCCATAACCTCCTTAGTCGCCTTTTACGACATGCGTGAAAGGTAATAAGTGTTGCTATTCTTTGCTCCCCTTTCAGGCCCGACAACACACGGCGATGAATACCTTATAAAAAAACTCATGACCCACAAGAATGGAAACTGTTGTTTCCACTCATCAAAACTAAGTCTTTCTTAAGGCTGTGTTTTTGCACAATGGAAATTGTCTTTCATCTATTCCAAAAGTGCATACTGTCCATATGGAAGAGACATAGCTGAACTTTATTTCATTCCTATCTGGATTTCTTTCCGTAGAACTGTGGCATGGTTAGTGATGAACATGCTAAACGTTTTCATCAAGATATTGCAACAATGGAGCAAGGTTACCAAGAAAAATGGTCAACTACAATGATGTATGACTGTTGCTGGACACTCCCCAGAGATGCTCCCAAACAGCTATACAGAGAGAAGCAAAGAAAATTTGAGAAACATTCATTTATAGCTTTGCTATGATATATGTGCCTTTCCGGCTGATAAATTTGACTTAACTTCAGCATGGCTCAAGTAATAAAATGACCGTATATTATAAGCAAGGATATGCACCGGGGTATCCTCTGACACCATAGGCAAAATCTGGAGAACATACAAGTCTAGCTCTTTCACCTCGGCTCATCTAAAATAAAATAAAACTGCCATTAAACATTATCAAGAGAATCAGTTTACATGAGAGGGGGGAAAAGGTGTGACAAAAGAGCTTTATGGATTACACAAAAACATGACATTGCTCAATTGTCTACTTTACTTAAAACCTAACCATCAAAATCATTTTTTTTTAAACTTACTGAGTAGATGTTCATATTACAGCACAATCTCCCCCCCCCCCTCCCAATCTCTGATCATCAAGGACATTGAAACTAGAAAAAGTAGATTTAAATGCTCTGATCAATATTTAACAGATTAGACCAGAAGTGACTTTTGTTAATGAATCTAAACACACGGAGCTAGTTCAGTCAGTGATCCATGACATTTAGGAAACATCACATTTACTGTATGGTAAGGAGTATGGCTCTCAGTTGATTTCCAAGAAAACATGCATGTGAACTGTGAACAATATTGTAGTAAGCTGACACACCCAGTGCCAATTTTGATGGGCTGAACTTCTACTATCATGGAGAATAACCTATTTCCAGTTTGCGCTCGGTAACAAACTGTTTAGTCAAACATTATCATGCCCTATACTTGATCCAAATCTCTTTGTTTCAAATATTATCCTGTCATTCAATATTGTCACTAACATGTATAAGTGGTGCTTAGAAATTTGATAATAGCTGAAAAGCAATGTCTTGCACAGGATGCAACAATTTTTTTTAAATATTCACAGAAGATTGAAGATTTGATTAAAACAAATCATATCAAGCTGTTAAACTGACAATTTACTTAGCTCACACTATTGTATCAATATTGGAGTGAAAGTGAGATTAAGAACTGGACAGTGCATGTACTGCAGTGGTTATAAACTCTCAGCTAAATGTTAGCTAACATTGTGAGCTAACTTAAGCCAGCCAACTGAACTTAGATCAGAAAACACAGTTTTCAAGACCCTACTTCCTTTCCATGTGGTGATCCTAATCTATTGTCTATCCCCAGGTGGATGATGGTCAGAATATCCACGCTCGCCATTAAGCGTAGACGGCTTGGAGTTTTAATTGTCCATCCAAGGCCAGATGTGTCACCATGGCTGCATTGAATATGTATTTGTTCAGGGTTGTCTTTATATTATCTATCCATCTTTTTTCTAGGTCTTCCTCTGGCCTAGAATCCAGATCTTCTTATGTTATATGTTCTTGTTGGCAGTTGGTTATGGTTGATTCTCATAAGGTGTCAAAACCATTTTGTTGTTTCTCATTGTATTCTGTGCAAGGTCTTATACCGATTCTTCTCCTGATTTCATTTCTCATTTTGTCTAGTTTTTTGCAGAGAAAAGTAAAATGACAAAAAAGACACTCTTGCAGCTTTTCATCTCACATGTGATCAGTTTCCCTGATGGGCTGCTGTCAGTGCCCCATGTCTGGCATTGATAGCAGAGTGTTGGCACAAAAATACTGTTTATCATCGGTCTCTTGACTTCCAACTTGATCTTTGGGTTGAGCAGTAAAGGTGATAGCTGGTATGTTTTCTTTCTGGCATCTTGTCTCGATCTCTCTAATTTTCCGTTAAATTCAGGTTTGTTTCACTTTAGTTTTATTGTTATGTTGACTTGCTGATTTTCATTACTTGTTTTCTGCGTATTTATTTTCATGCTATACTTAGTGCATGTTGTCGTGACCGAGTTAATATGATTTTGTAGCTCCTGTTCATCTTCGTAGATACGGCATTGATTATTAATACATAGCAATTCATTGATTGCGTTCTTTACGTTCACTTCAGATTCTTCTCTTATTTCTGTACTGTTTACTTTCTTGCAATTCTAAACAAAAGACTATAAACATAACAATCTGGTCACAGTGTAGGGATTGAGAAGAACAAAAATGTTGGACGAAAGTTATTTTAAGTCAAAATATGCTGATATAGCATCAAAGTCATAAATCACAATTCAACATACTGCGCTTCCTAGTCCACATTCTACTTACAGGTAGGAATTGATGATGATGTTGATGACTATAGAACCCTGAAGGTAATATAAGTTTATCACTCTCTTTCCCTACTCCATGTACTGAATTTTTACTTTCAGCTCCAGATTAGCATTCTTTTTTGGTGGGGAGATTTACCAGACATTCTGCAAGTCCCAGATGACTGTTTTCTCAATGTCACTGTAAGTTGCAATATTATGAATTTAACCAGCTTTTAACCCCACAGTAGATTTTGTCATGACTTTTCTTAAACCTGAAAGCATTCTCCAGATAAAGGGGTTGATTCCATCCCAGCAATCCGGGCATGGGCTTCAGTAGACTACAACAGCAGAAATCATTGAGTGAGATAGTCAAATTCAAGGTCCAACTTCTGACAATATGCATGGCTGTTGGAGGTGTTACTATTCCTAGCTCTCCTTTCAGCCCTGACAACACACAGACATTTCAACATGTGCACATAACATTAGTTGCACAACTTTCCAGGGATAAAGGTAGCTAGACAGACAAACAATCACAGATCAACTTTTTGAATTATTTTTATTTTTAAACTACTTATATTAAACTGATAACTCAAAAACCTGTTTATGGTGAAGACATTACTGGACAAATACTGCTGATACAGTCAAATATAACACTTACCTTTGAAACACCTTCATCCCAACCTGAAAATATATTTTCAATCTTAAAAATATAAGATAAATTGACAAAAAGTAAACAAATTAATTTTTTTTAAAGAATTGACAGAAATTTTAGATATTGACATAAATTGATGTGAGAACACAAGGAACACATTTGTTTATTTTACATGGATTAAATATTCAGATCGCCCGTGTGTTCCAGGGGTCCAAGAGGGACGTAAAGAATAGCAACACTCTTTACCTTCCATGCATGCCATAAGAGGCGACTAAGGAGGTTATGGAATGGAGTTGGCTGTCGCATCCCATATACAGTCAGTGACCCAAAGCCAAGCTGAAGTTGGATGTGTCAGGCTGAAATGCACAGATATCACAGTAATGCTGTAAACCATGACACAATGCATTCCATTTTCCGGACTAAATTCAGCTAATCTGCAGGAGTTAGAGAACGAACGTAGAAGTTCAGATAGAAGAGCAAATCTAAGAGAATAAATACCACAAACATCAAAAGAAATAATCAACAATCAATCAAGTGCCATGCAGAATGGCGTAGGCAATCATGTTATCCACAACTGTCTCTTATGTTGTTAATATTCATAAGTTGAGTTGGTGACATTCTCTTGTGCCACTATGACAACCCATTTCCATCTAGCAATTTCTTTCTGTCTACCTCTGTCTCTTCTCCCCTTGATTTTTCCAGTGTTCAATGTTCAAGTTTTGCTCTTCTCGTAACATGCCCTAAAATTCTTGAATCTACTTCTAATTTTTGCTATAATTGGTATTTTTACTCCAATATCTTTAACTATTACATTAGTTCTCTTGGACTATTCAATTCGTTTTCTTGGATATCCATGGAATTTTCACCATTCTTTTCAAAAACCATATCTCGGTTGCCTCCAGCTCACCTTGAGCTTTTTTTGTTTACCATAGATGCTTCACATCCAATGTTTTGCTGGTTCTCTCAAACCTCCCGTTGTTTGTCTGGGCTAACTTTGAAATTATTGTCTTCTGGAAAGTAATCAGCTGCATGCTTACCGTTTAACCTTCACCGCGCCTATATTAACACCAGTCGACACACAAAAAATGGCGCCGTGCGCCGTTGGCAACACACCCCATCCGACGAGATATCGTGAGATTTACACGTACCAAAGCCCGTGCACATAGCTAGGGGACATGCGCAATCGAAGCCGGTACATCCCCCACATCCGACATGATCGTTGTTGAAAATGGCTAGCTAGAAGACACACGTATAAGAGCAATTAATCTGACCACATCTGCACACCGGTACGATGCCATGATGGTAGATATTGTATAGACCTTTCTTTCATCGTATTTTGAATAAAATAACATTGAATCGTGGCTTGAATCATAAATTATTAGGTTATTTAGTTTCACAGCAGTGAATATACAGAATGCTGTGTTGGTTTGGGGACTTGTAGATGTGCGATATCGAATATGTTGAAGTGGCACCAAAAATGACTAGGTTTAAGCTCAAAGAGCAATTTTACTGCAAATCTACATGTTTTATACAGTTTCCCCGGCAATATTTTGATAATTTCGCAATGAAAGAACATAAATACAACAGATTTACATGTGATTTAGTGTACAGTGTTGCCAAGCAATTTGATAAGTAAGGTAAGTTATTTTTTTACTTATTTTTTCCTCTTTATTTGTTATAAAATATATGTTTTTGTGAGAAAAACGTCTTTACTACTTTCTCATACGTCTGGTATCACACACACATGTACACAAATTACACCAATATATGCAGAATTCTATTATTTATTTATATGTGCAAATATTATTTAAATATCTTTAACACCATCAATAACGCACATTTTTTTAAAAGAATCCGGTGGCAGGGAGATGTTTCGTATTTTTTAATCTGACTTGCTAAAGGTTAAAATGTTTCCATTTCTATAAAGTGTGATACGTGTATTTCTCCCTGTACCTTCATAATTTAGTTATTTTACCAGTTTCCATAATTTCCTAGTGTCTCTTTCAAGGTTTAGAGACTGTTTTTTTCTTTCCAGCTGCTCTGTCTGGCTTGTAACTTGGCTCTTTGAAATTTAGCCTTTGCTGATATTTGTTGTGGTGTTCTTGGCTAGGTCTTTTCTCTGTCTGCATGTTCCATCTCATTTTGCAGCTTCTCCAGTTCATCATTCCAGTAGGGTTTGTAGTTTTTGCATGCCCTCCTGGGTATGGTTTTACTAGCAGCATATAGTATGCATCTATTAAATTCACTCACTGCTCTATTTATGTCTTTGTCCATGTTTATGTCCTTAGCTAGAACACTGGTTAAATGCTGGCATCACTGGTTAAATGCTGGTATATTTTCCAGTCTGTCCTGTTATAGATCAACCTAGTGAGTGTGCTGCTGTCCTTGACAAATTCATTGTGGATTTCCAAAAATACTGGTCTGTGGTCACTACCTCCAAGCTGCTTTCCAACGACACGTGTGATTTCCATTCAAGGTCTGGTCAGTGGAATGCCAGGTCTGGTGTAGAGGTGATGGACCATGTCCTTGAGTAGAAGGTTGGTGAGTCTGCTGGCTGGTTAATAAGGATGAGATTATTTTCATCTTGCCAGCTCTCAAGCTCCTCATCTCTCTTGTCCATGTGATCATAGCCCCAGCTCTGAGAGTGGCTGTTGAAGTCACCACACACCATAAGTCTCTCTTTTTCTGAAATTGTCTAGTGCCAATGGTCTATCACTTGGGCAGTAGCAGTTCAAGAGATAGAATTCTGTACTGTCTGTCTTTAGGTGGAGCATCTGGTATTCTGCTCCATCCATATACACTTCCAGCTGATATGCATTGATATTGTTTTTAACAAATATCAGAATTTCACGCTTTCATCTCCCCTTTTGGTCTGATCGGTAGCACTTGTAGCCTCTGATTTCAAAGGCTATATCGCTGCTGAAGTGTGTTTCTTGAAAACAGCATACATTAACTTGTTCTTCACACAGGATATTTTCAAGCTCCAATTTTGTACTGTATCCATCTCTTTTGCTGTTGACACCCTCCATTCCAGTGCATTATTTTAATTGGTTGTTGGTTTGTTTGGCCAGTAGCTATTTCTTTTGCCTCCTGGCTCCCTGGGGCAATTGAGAAGGACTTCCAGTAATTGAGGTCGTCCCTTTTGAGGTATAGAGCCTGGCATTGTCCCTGCCTGAAAATCCACCACAGGGCAGGCACCATAACTATTATGAGATATGTTCCCATTGTGTTTTGTGCATGGCATCCTGAAAAATTGTGCGCCTTTTGGCTGGTTGTCTCTGTCTACAGCACATTGCTTACTTGGGCTGGACTGTGGTCCTACTCGAGAGACTGCCCGAACAGTCTTAGTTTCCAGCCCCTGGTGGCTGAACTAAGCCCCATTATCTCGTCACGGTGCTGGCCTCAATGGGGTGAAGACGCACCAATATGTCAGTTGCTATCCTCCAATTCATCAGTACGGAACTACATGAAGTTAGGCTCGTTTGACAAATGATTTACGCCATTCAAACATCACATCCCCAACGTTCATTCTATAAAAGGGTGTTGTGTAAAATGGAGAAGTTACCGATATTTGAATGCCGGTTCACTGGAACAAATTCTGTTGAATTTTTGACGCCATATTTCATGCAATGTTTATGGATGTTCCAATGGCAATAATTTCTTAGGAATTACAGTTGTTTCATAGAAAATATTATTAACACGTTACATTTGGAGAATAGATTCAGAAATTTTGTCGCATTCATTTGGGAATAGGACATTGTACATAATTAGGATTGTGTCAGATTGAAATTTCTCTAAGTCTAACATTGAACATTGAACAGCATGGCGTGGTGACATCTATGCGTTTTATGTGTTGTTCTAGTGTTTTATTTGTTCGAATATTATGAGGACGTTCGTTCATTTATGAAATACAATATTTATAAGGGGTGCCACAGATCGGCATTGAGTAAATTTACGTTGTATGTCTGTCTAAGTCTAGTCTTGAACGGAGTCATCATATATGACATCTACATGGTTTATGTGTTTGTTCAGTCAATATTATGTTAGTTTGGTTATGAAACAACATATATAGGGCCTACAACAGACATAGGGCTTACAACAGACATAGGTACTTATCAGATTTTATCATCAGTGTTTTATCATCATTCCTCAAATATAGGTGCTTCACTAAATTATTTTCCGACCTTTTATTCAAATTTTAATGTGATTTAAGGTTATCCTGCTGCACCTCAGAACTGGTCACAACAAAATGAGATATCACATGTACACCAAATTCAAAATAGGCACAACTGGCCTTTGCCATTGCAGCCTTGCAAATATGACAGCAGAACATATCTTACAAAAATGTCACCAGTATGCAGATCTGAGGAACAAGACATGGCCTACCCCAATCAGCATTGAAGAGAAACTGTATTGCGCAGTGGAAACTCTAAAACAGACAGCAGTCTATATCATAGAAAACAGAGTCCCAACCTGACTGAGTGATGATCACCGAAGCAGACGAATATCACACATACAACAGCAAAAGACAAAATAATTATATGCACGATTCACTTCTTTATTTTGGGTAGCCGGAGCAAGAAGCAGCAGCAGGGTTTGTTTAGCCTATGGGTTTTTCTGATAACACGTGACTAGATCAGATATCAACAAAGTTTTATAGGTCAAGGACGATCGTCAACAATGCCGAATAATATTTTTTCACTATGTTTGATCTATTTTTTTTTCAACTTCTGGCACTCTGCCTGCTGCTATTATTAATATCGTGATTTTAAAAAATTTTAATTGAAGAATGTGCTATTTTTTTTTTACGTTCCTACGCACATTATCTTATCAAACTACTTTGCTTTTTCATAAGAATTTATGATAGTTGATAAAAATGTGATTTGCGGTAAGATGGCATACGTTTATTTGAGCAAGATAGAGCATTAAAAATGTATGAAAAAAATGCTGCTGTAATGAGGAAGTTGCTGATGCCAATCCAAAGCTGGGAGAGACAGATATATATGGTTATAACGATCATCCAAACTTACAAAGACATTTTTAGCTTTAAAATGGAACAAACTATTTTTAATTTTAAAAAAAATTTTCAGAGTGAAGTTACGAAACTAGGTCTCTATCTATTTATTTTATATATTTTTAGCACACATTTACACAATGCCAGTTTGCTAGATCAGTAGCAGTGGCGATCTCCCTCAATTTTACAATCATTTTTATCACTATTTTGCCTATGCCATTTTTACATATGTTCAAAAAATCTCATTCTACTTTCTACACGTAGCTATGTTTTCAATACTTCCACTAATGTTAAATGGATAGATAAGCTATACACGATACCAGTTTGGTCTCTCATAGTTATCAGAATACGCTAAAATGTAAAAATTACACCGCCATGACAGGTACCATACATGAACAAAAATTATTTTAAAATATATAAAAACCAAAATATTGGATTTTTCAAACACTCACCAAATTAGCCTGCCCAGGGTAAAAATTGCCTAATTTTAATTCAGGGTTCTAACAGTTAACACAGTTGTCAGGAAACAATAGATCTCACATATAACATACCTTTAATGACTTCTCCTTTGCCTATTCGAAATTTGAAAGGGCTTCCTCTATCACGAGAAGAATCTATCTTCTGTCCATCTACTAATGTAGCTGTGAGAAAATAAGTGAAATACTGTAATATAAAATAACTTGGTTCATCATTACTTATCCATATAATATAAATAATAATTGAAGCATATCCTGTATGGGAAATGGCTTTTCAACCATTGTTTAATTTTTAAGTCTCTTGTTCAATAACATTGGCAAATGTAATGTTAAATCAACCTCTCTTTATTAGGTTGCTAAGGAAGTCAAACAAAGTGTGTGAATGCTAGATAAATCATCACCTGGTGCATTAGTGCGTCCACAGATTGTCAGACCTCTTTGCAGGAAGTAATAACACTCAATAGAGAATGTAAAAAGTGGTGCTCTACTGCTTTTTTAGTCTGAGGTAGACATTGGTCAGCGTGAATTCCAGAGAAGGTGGCTATTATACAGCAGATGGATTGATTGTTAGATATGTGTGTAGTGCTTAGACCACAATTCAATGTGTATAGAAGACCATTGGAGAGTTTTCATTGTGACCACAAGCATCATGACTGTGGAGGTTATGGGAGTGACCAAGATGTGGACTGGATGGGGCACAGAAAGTAACTCAGGTCTGCATTCTTTAATTGAATTATATAATTTTAAAAAATCATACGGCAGAAAACTGGAATTAGAACCAGGTTCGTTACACTGGCACCTATTCGCCATGTAACATGAGTCAACATGTTTTCCATATTCGACAACACTGCATCCCTTAAAAAAATGTGATATTAGTCAGGAACTGCAATGTGTATATTCTCAAGCTACTATGAATATGGACTGGTCAATCAACACACAGACAACAACACACACTGCAGATATGTACATTCCTCTAGAATCACAAATTTTAACAAAAAATATTAACCTGTGAATGAGAAGAAGTCTTGACTCAAATCTCATCTCTTCTATGGGGTGTGTTGTGATCAAATATAGAAAACGTTGCAAGGCAAATAGGTGCCAGATGAATAGACCTGGTTCAAATCCTGTTTGCTGTTTACTTATGATTTATTCTTTAATAATAAATCCTTGATGTTTCTTATTATATTATTCATTTACCCAAGTTGCATTTGAAGCAACCTTGTTGTTATTTATGTTTACAAGTAGGCATAACTGATCCTTGTAGTACTGAGGTCTGATGGCATGTACTGATGTTAAAAGTGTTATTGTTTCCAATTAGTGCCTACCACTAAGGGAAATTACATAGGTAGGTACTAATTCCAAACCAGTTCCACAAGGGTTAAGTATAATTTAGGGTTAGGATTAGTTATGTATAACTAACCCTAACAAATGAATATTTAAATTAATTATTGATAAGATATTTAGATTAATTATCCATAAAATATGTCGGTAGGCACTAATTGGAAACAAGAACCGTTAAATGTTTGTGGTTCTCAAGAAATATACATACCCTGAACCTGTGCAGTCTGTGTGTCTTTTTTTTAGGGATGCGGTTTGGTTTAAAACAGAAAACGTGATGCCTCGAGTTTCATGGTAAACAGGTGCCCGCTTAATGGACCCGGTTCAAATCCCATTTGATGTATTAATTAATTGTGGCTTGAGGCAGTGGAGAGGTTGAAGTAACCAGTCACATTCATTTTTGTGCCTGACCATTCAGGTGTTTGTGGCAATGAAAGAATGAATAATCTTGTGAGTTTTACCAATGTATCAAGCAGCAGATAAATGGTCTGGGCTAACATTCTGAACTCCTTACAAGAACCAGCAGACAAATAGAATTAATGAGGGTGATGATTTCCTTATGTCCAAGATAAAGGAGCTGGACTTGACACATTGTCTCGCAAGAAATTAAGTCATTATTCTTCTTCTTCCTCTTTCGTTCACTTGAAACATGTCTATATCTGTAATTCTGTCTCCTGAATAAAACTCACTATCTTTTGTAGTTCATACAGTGGTCTAAAGAGTGCAACTGGGAGGAGATCATCATACATTATGATGCTATGTGATACAAATGGTTAATCCTGTGGACAATAGAAACTTGGTAGATCCATCATGACAACATATCAGTTCATTTTTTCACATCAGATTCACTCATACTTTCTTGGTAAAACACAACATTCCTCTAGTTCATCAGACTTCATATTCACCTGACATGATTCTATAATTTTTTTCTGCATCCAAGTTAAAAATGCTGCTGAATGGAAGCTGATTTGAAACAGAAAGGACATTATGCATAATGATCCCCAGGAATTACGAGTACCATACATATCCTTGTATAAGCCCATCCAAGTTGAGGGGGTGATTTAGGCATCCAGATAGTGTCTAAAGTCTAAAATCTGATTATAGACTGATATCCGAAAAATGTAACAATGCCGGTAATAATGCTGTGGAATCTCATTATCATAAGAATGAGTGGACATGCTAAATGGAAATTAACACAAATTTTAGCAACTGTAAGATGCAAGGGTTATTTCTTTCATTTGCCCCACTCACATTACTTGAATGAAGGAATCAAGGAATGAAAAGGTTACTGTATTCCAGGAAAAATACATCCAAAGATAATATAGCACCACTTTCTTAACCACGTCTATAGACGAAATCACGTGGCGAGACTGGAACAACAGACTATACTTTCCTGAACGAATTGTTTATGTTCGGTGTCCGGGCATTCTGATGTAGAACTGCGTTAGTGAATAGTAATTGCTACATAACTATCTTGCTACAGGGTTCCAATTAAAAATACAGCTCTCAGTGAAGTCTAAGCGGGAAAAAATACGATGAAAGAACT
Organism: Meghimatium bilineatum; assembly: GCA_034231615.1. Taxonomy (NCBI): domain Eukaryota; kingdom Metazoa; phylum Mollusca; class Gastropoda; order Stylommatophora; family Philomycidae; genus Meghimatium; species Meghimatium bilineatum. The sequence goes on along the minus strand of CM067316.1, from coordinate 34,399,405 downwards.
GCGAGACAAATGGGCACCCACAGATGTCTTTGTTTTTAAAGAATACAGAAGAATTTGAACTTTGTCACCGTATGTTTACCTTTAGGAAGTATATGGTAATAAAAGTGAGAAAGGATTGTGAAATTTACCTACCTGTTTGGAACCAAAAGCGAGAGGCATAGAGAAGACGCCTTCACTTTTGATTTCCCTCCCCCAACCCAGCTCCCTCCAACACAGGTTATTTTATTTAAAAAACGCAAGACTGTCTAAGCGGGCACAATTCCAGAAGTGGCATGTTTGTGTGAGACTATCGTGTGTAGAGGACCTCTGTACAAAATTAATTAGGACTTCATTGTTACGTTTTTCTTCTTCTTCTTCGTTCATTCTCAAACTCCCGCTGGATCTCCCTTACAGCAGGACCATAGTCCTAATAGATTTCCAGCAGGATGTAGTCCAGAGAATGGAAATGCGTTGTGTCGCCGTTTTATTTGCGCCAGTGGCCCGACACATCCGTCTTCGGCGGAGTTACGTTTTTGATTATGATTATTGTCGTTGGTCCCTATTTATATACTTGGATTGCATCTCAAAAATAGAGAAAGTCAACCAGCGACATGCACGAAAATAATCAAAATCTGCCTTTGAGATGATGTTTCCATTTTCTGTACCCTGGTCTTATAACATAGTAGACGGTCACGGTTTGTGCATATTGTAACCTTTGTCCCTTTACCTTACGGGTACACGGCAAAGTGAAAAGTGTGTGACATTGAAGTTTCCTTTGTTTAGTCTAAGTAGTGTTTCAGACATCATCAAATGCCGTTTCCGCAATGAAGGTTGACTGCAGCAGACATCCTGTCTCTTATCTTGGTGGTTAACTCTGCTAGACTGTAACCTATCCATCTCGTGACGTTACTCTCACACTTGTATCTCTGCCTATAATTTGTTCGACTTTACCCCTTGTTTCGGACAATGAGGAAATTTGTGGTAGGTCTACTAATTGTGACATCACGGATTTCGTCTAACTGATGTCATTTTTCCAGTAGAATTCTGACTTGGATAGATTTGAATGACTTTTGTAGGCCTACTGGTACAGGTAAGTTTTTCCTCTGTTTCGTTTATACAGATAATTTTGTTTAAACATTTTGTTGTACACAATCAAATCCACTTTAAATTTTGTCTGTTCCTATAGAAGTGTCTACTAAAACACTACCTGGTAGACTAGGCCTAGATGATAAACATCTGTTTATAGCATTTTTGAATCTTGATTAGAAACTGGCCTCACAGCACGTGGGGCATTCCCATAAGTGCTCCGCTCTCTGTTCCAGCAGCCATTCGACTCGATGGTGTTTCGAGTCTAATGCCGCAGAAACAGACATCAACATCAGGGCACAACTATGGCGATTGCAACAGGTTTCTTTGTTGTTTCGCCCACCACGCCGTGCTTGTAACTAGTTCAAGCACAACGTTGGTCTGTCGGAACAACATAGTAACTGTTATCGAAGGTTATAACTACGGGAGTGTATAGATGATGTGTCATGAAGCTTCTATAAGAAGATAACCTCAATATAAAGGCATGTCATCTACTAAGGCTTTCTGCTGCATGGTTGGTGTGTCTAGTAAGCCATTGGTGAGACCCACAGACGCAACCGTACACGTAGTATAGCATTTTATAGCATTTACCCAGTTAACACTACACTAGGCTTAGATGATAAACATCTGTTTATAGCATTTACCCAGTTAACACTACACTAGGCCTAGATGATAAACATCTGTTTATAGCATTTACCCAGTTAACACTACACTAGGCTTAGATGATAAACATCTGTTTATAGCATTTACCCAGTTAACACTAAACTAGGCCTAGATGATAAACATCTGTTTATAGCATTTACCCAGTTAACACTATACTAGGCTTAGATGATAAATGTTACTGGTAAATCGGCGTAGGCTATTTCATTTGTTTTTTCACAGACCTCTACCATATTTCAGTTAATAAATAACATCAGATACTGGTATACTATAGCCCTTGGCATTTTAACCCGACTTGAATATATCTGCAAAATCATGCAAATCCCTGGTTTTTGGGGGGTTTTTTTTACCTGTAAGTTTTTCCCCTCTTGTTATGGGAATTTATCGTAATTTTTTTTTTTATTTGGTTGCACTCGATTATAGAACGAGACCCCTAAATCAATTTTGGATAAATGTCCCAAAATTCATGGTTTATACAGATTTTTACGGTAATTAGCTCTTACTTTCTATGTGCAATAGAGTGGTTTCTCCAGAGCTTTATTTCATACCCAGAAGACTCTCACAGGTCGCCCACCCTCCATAGAGGAATAGACGCATAGCAGATGCTGATCATTGCAGAAGAATGAGTTCAGACACTACATCAACATATCAGAACATTACGGCAATGTTAGCTGCAATGACTGGAGTAGAACAGAATCCTCTTTCACATATTGCATTATCAGTCTAGAATATGCTCCTGCCAGGGTTGGAAGAAAATCTAGACAACCCAGACATAAAATAGAATTACAAAACAATTTTGTTACCTATGTAGTGAATCACAACCGTTTGACCTGTCTTGGGGTATGTGGCACCTGCAAGGTAAAAGAATCATGCATAAATTGTACTTCTTTTATTTTATAGCTTCAAATATAATGATAAATAAAAACTAAAATCATATGTTTAAATGTCAAAATACTGATAACCTTCTGTTAAATCATACAAACACTGGGATCTCAGTGGCGTAGTAATTAAGTTGTTCATCTTATACTCAAAAAGGCATGGATTCAAATCCAGCTCATGATGACTTGTTTACAAAGTGCATTTGTTTGGTAATTCCTGGAAATTATCACTGAACCTTTAGCAAGCTGTGTTTACAAATCCAAAAACTTCCCCCTGCCACTGAATTCTTTTTTGAGAATTTGTGTTATTGATTGTGGCTGTTTTAAAAATTCAATAACTTTTTTGTTGTTAGAGATAATTAATTAATATTTGTACATATAAATATAGAATTGAATACTGCATAACATATATCAGTGTAATTTTTTTACGTGTGTATGTGATACCAGACTATTAGAAAGTAGTAAAGATGATTTTTCACAAAAAAATAAAGAAATTATAACAGATAAAAGGGGAAAAAATTATTAAAAAATTATCTATAGTTTTTATATTTTCTGAAGTGGGAACCCTGTAAAATAAACCTAATTCAAATAGTATTTATGTGGTTTCATTGTCAAATCATCATAATGTCACTGGTAAGAATGAATGAACCTCATAGATTTGCCATAAATAGTTATCTTAAAGATAGACCTAGTCATTTTTTATCGCTCCAACACAGTCGATATTCAGTGATTCACCATCTAAATCATGAAAGCAGCGTGATCAATGGACAATACTATATTATAAAAATCAACTTACCTCTCAAAACACGTCTAACACACTAACGTTATCAGCTAGGCCTATATCTCCAACAATTTCATCAAAGTCGCTACGCCAATCATGGCTATATGCCGAAGGGACATGCAAATTTTCTACAATTTCATCCTCGAAAATTTCTTCACCCACGCTGCCAACAGAATCAGTATCACTAGAATTATCACTATCTAACACCACATCATCTACTGGAGCGATATCTGCTTCTAGGAACAGCACAATTTCCTCCTCATCGGAATAGTCATCCATAATAAACTCGAAGAAAATTGAATCCATGATGAACAAACTTGATTGCTTGGATGTCTGTAGGAAAAAACGAACTACTCCTCTCTATTCTACAAGATCTGTGTGACAAATATGGTGGCAGACGTGGAAATGGAATAGGCTTCATCTGCGCATGTCCCAGTTTATGTGCATTTCCAAACGAGGCTGTACTACGGGGAAAAAACACGTCATGTTTATAGGTGGGTCAGGACACCTTTAGCTTAGAAGGAGCTAGTACTTTAGGGGATCCGTACCACCTTTAGCTTGCTAAAGGTTAAAGCAACAAACTTACATACTATGAGTGGTACTATTGGTAGATGGTGCATTGCGTCATTGAGAGGGATGGCGTGCATATGGGATGGGTAGTTACCATATGTCCCAGCTTGAAGACAGCATTCTGGCAGATTTTAGTTTTATCCCAGTTTCTATTACAATTTACTAAAAATATACTTGTGACATGTATTTGTGGATATTTTAATTCATATCGTAAATCTACCTTCAATAAAAGTGTGAAACCATCCAATCTATTTGTATATATACATGTCAGTGGTCACAGTGCGTTTGTGTGAGATTTGCTATCCCAACATATTTTGTGGAAGTCTAATGTCTACAGTTATGGATCTTCTAATTACTCAAATACCTTTTCCATTAAGCTGATCTGAGTGTTTATGCATGGGGTTGCATCTGTGGGTCTCACCAATGGCCCACTAGACAAACCACCCATGCAACAGAAACCATAGTAGATGACATTCCTTTATATTGAGGCTCTCTTATGGAAGCTTTGTAGCATATCATCTATGCAATTATAGACCCCCTATATAATTAGAAGAGTAGAAGGCTCCTTCAATAGGCATTCCACTAAGCCAAAAGCTGAAGTTTCCTGGGTATGAAAGAAAGTTCAGAAAAACCACCTCACTGTACATAGGAAGTAAGAGCTAATCTCTCGCAATTCCTGGGGTTCTCAAACAAACAAACAACAAGCAAACATCAGAGCGTTTTGACAAAATTAATTTTTGTTGGAAATTTGTGAAGTGAAAAAATAAATATGTACTGGTAATTTATCTACTGTGTTTGTTCTCAAACTCCTGCTGACTAGCAGCATGTATCCTGTAGATTGGTATGTGTTGTGACATGGTTTACAGCTTGGTTGCAATATCTGTGCATTTCTGCATGACACATCTAATTTCAGCATGGCTTCTGGGTCATGATATGCAAGCAAAAAGTGTCACCATTCTTTGTTCCCCTTTCAGGATCTTCAACATACTAACAGTACTAGTTTACAAATAAAATCTTGTTTGCTTAACCCATTAACCATGGAGGAATTCTTAAGGATATGATGAAAAGCTACCGCCATTTTGCTGAGACCCTCCTCTTCTTAGCTTACCAGGGAAAAAAATCCTTCTGGATGCTTATAATAAAGCATCTAGATGAATTGTTTCCCTGAGAAACTAAGAAGATTTCAGCAAAGAAGGCGGCAACTCCTCATCGTATCCTTAAGGATACCTCCGCAGTTAAGGGGTTAAGTAAATTTGAAAATGTTATACTTGACAATATTTCACTCATTTGTTAGTCATCAGATCATTATCATAACACACAGGAAAAATCCATAGAACTCAAATCATCTATTCAGTATATCCTTAGTCATGTGGTAGCTGATTGTTCTTGTTTTGTTTTATCAATAAACTTTTCTTTTTTTTCCTGTATGATGCTAAATTTCTTGTAAATTGAAGATCCTGCATTATGGCCATTAAACACAGCACACCCTATATCTTTCAACTGGCTGAACTCCTTGATTATATTCAAAATATCTGAATGGTCCATTGAACAACTAGTCATTATTTGTCATATTATGTTATGAATGTGACTTCTTTATAAAAAACCCTTTGGTCAAAATGTCAATTTGTGTGTTACCAGTGACTGGCAAAACTTCAAAACGATGTTTCAAATTTCTGTAAAACTACGGTTTAAGTCTTCACTGTGCTATAAATAGCACACAATGTTTACATTTTTAGGTAGCAGACGTCATGGATTTCCATGCAACACCAATAACATTATTGAAATTAATGGATGTTGTGACGTCACATCTCCTGACACAAATGACATCAACCACACTTATAATTTCAATTTTTATAACTAATTTATTTTTTAATTTATAACTGATCCTAACCCTTACCCACATCCCTAATGTAAATACTAATATAAAATTAATATGCCTTTTCAATTAATATACTTTAATTTTAAACACAAATTCTACTAATGACACTGCAAAGGTTAGGTAATACCTCAAAACTAGAACAAAAGTCACAGTGAAGACTTAACCTTCACCGAGCCTATATCAATCGCAGCCGCCGAGAAACAAAATGGCCGCGCGCGCTTTTGGCCGTCCGGCCCACCCAACGATAATATCGTGAGATTTACACGTACCACAGTCCGTGCACATAGCTGGGGACATGCGCAATCGAAGCTGGTACATCCCCCACTTCCGACATGATCGTTTTTGAGAATGGCTAGCTATTCGTAAAAGTTTAAGAGCAATTAATCTGACCACATCTGTACACCGGTACGATGCCATGATGATGGATCGGTTTTACAGACTTTTATTTCATCGTATTTCGAATAAAATAACATTGAATCGTGGCTTGAATCATGGATTATTAGGTTATTTAGTTTCACAGCAGTGAATATACAGAATGCCGTGCTGATTTGGGGACTTGTACGTTTGATATCGAATATTTTGAAGTGGCAGAAAAAATAACTCTAGGCCTAAGCTCAAAGAACGATTTTACTGCAAATCTACATGTTTTATACAGTTCCCCCGGCTATATTTTGATAATTTCGCAGTGAAAGAACATAAATACAACAGATTTGCGTGATTTAGTTTACAGTGTTGCCAAGGAATTCGATATGTAAGGTAAGTTATTTTTTTTTATTTTTTCCCTCTTTATTTGTTATAAAATATATGTTTTTTGTGAAAAACGTCTTTACCACTTTCTCATACGTCTGGTATCACACACACACGTACATAAATTACACCAATATATGCATAATTCAATTCTTTATTTATATGTGCAAATATTATTTAAATATCTCTAACAACCAAAAAATTATCACATTTTCAAAACAGTCACCATCAATAATGCAAATTTTCAAAAAAGAATCCGGTGGCAGGGAGACGTTTCGTATTTTTTAATCTGGCTTGCTAAAGGTTAAACCATAGTTGCACCCAAATTTCACTTATTGGATTTCAGTTTTTCTGCAATTAGTACACATGGGGAAATTTGAGTACAAAGAAGTCGATCAGCTACACCTTTGAAGTGTAACTGACAAATTAGAATGTAAGCATATTTTTTTAAAGATATGAACACTGGTAATTGTTCCTTGCATGTAAATAGTGAAATTGAAAGAAAAACATCTTGTCAGTAAATTGCATTGTAACTTTCAAAATATAGGCCCCATATAATCATATATCCAATTATAGTATATGATATCTAAGTGACAATCAACTATTAGTCTAATGACTAAAAGAATTGACTCCAGATCAGATCAACAACATAGGATTTGGACTTTAGAGCTGGTGTTATGATCTAATTAACAGACTCCGGCACCTTGCAGTAACTGCACTATTATATTATACTAAACTCCTGGGACTATGAACACACAGTGGTGCCTAATTATTATTTACAGGCACTTTAAAAATATTATAGGCTGCTAGTCTACTGATACCTGATCAGATCAGGTCAGTGCGACTCTGCTAATCTTGTTGGATAACTAGGGATGTGTTACTGTTAATAACTTAATAATAGTAGTAAATTAAAATAGGCTTAAAAATTAAATCATAAACGGCTTTGGCTGCAGGACACAGCTTAAGTCAAACGAACTAAATAAAATAGAAATGCGATAATGCATGTACCGTCTCCGGGACTTATGATTTCCTTTTCAACCCCCATCAGCCGACGAATGGGGTCATTTAGCTGGACACCTCCAACCCGACACAGATACTTCGTCAGTCAGACCTTCTATGTCAACTTGTTCTCTTCCACTTTTTGGTTGCCAGATATTTCATGCATCTTAAGCATGAAAGAATTTAAAGAATCGAACCTTGAATTACTTTAAATAAAGGTTTTCATTTACACTACAAGCAAATAGTAACAATAAAGTCTACTTATTCATATACATATTATTTATACATATGACATATTCCTTCCAGAACGTTGTCTTCCCGATGAACTCTCTGAACCTCTCTCTGTCTTGGGCGATGTGGCTTGCATTTTCTAGCGATGTATTCATGTTATCTTTAATGTCGTCAGTCCATCGTCTTCTTGGTCTGCCCCTTCTCCTCTTTCCAGGTACTCTTCCCTCCATTATTTGTCTTTCTAAACAGTTATGTCTCTTTATATGACCAAACAGGCGTAGTTTTCTTTTTGTTATTGCGTTTAGTAACCAACACTCTGGAATATATCCAGAGGTAAGTAGACCAAAAGAAACACTCAGTAGAACAATACTTAGAGAAAGTAAAACAATAAATATTCATACTATTCAAGAACTTCAGCGCAAAAGGAAAATGTGTATATATATATATATATATATATATATATAAGAAAATGACAATCTTAATTTTATGGCCACTCCATGAGACAGGGAGGCTTGGAAAGCAGTCACAACATACAAGATTGAAGGCAAAAGAGACAGAGCGACAATGTGAGAAATACTAGACAGTTTGACTTGCACGGCAGGGAAACAACAACGATATTGATACATATGGAGATAGAGCTGTAGAGAGCCATGATCGTCTACGACCGGCATGGTACTGATATATATATATATATATATATATATATATATATATATATATATATATATATATATATATATATATATATATATATATATATATATATATATATATTTATATATATATGCTTTTTTTAACCTTTTGCATAAAGCGTTTTAGAAAATATAGGTCTAGACAAACCGGCGAAATATAGAACACAGCGCAAAATAAACGTACTTCTGTAAAACATAGTTACCAACAAAACTAATACTCAACAGTAAATCTTAATCAAGAAAATGATATATGACACAATAATGACTGAACAACTGCGATAGTTAGAGATACGAAGAGGTTAAGAACTGAAAGTAAATCTATAAAGTAATAATACAAACCGGCAAACATTGATTCATCTGAGTGAGGAGTCTACAGTTAATATAAATTCAAAGTAACTGCACCATCTAAATTGCTGAACAATTCAATTTGCGTTATGGAGACGGGGATTGATGAAATCTAAATTCATCTATTTTGTTTTTATTGTGTTGTTTTCTGTTGTTTGTCTCTTGAAAAAGGTTTAATTTGAGCCGATACGTGGAGAATTGTCCTGTTTAGTTTTATTGTATGTTTTTTTTATATATACTTTTTAATATATTTTTTATTAATAGGCAAGGTAAGTGTTTTAGTAACCTTTTTAATTCATTTTGCTTGACTAAATTGCTGTACATAGGTTTATAGCTAAGTTGCTGTACAAGCAACCAGATCTCTGTACATAAGTTTTCTGTTGTTTTTATGTGTTTTTGTTCACTGAAAAAGGTCCCGTTTGACCGCAATGTGGAAACTGTCCTTGTTATTACGTTTATTGTTTTTCATTTATTTTTCATTGTTTTGTTTATTTTGATAGTAGTATTAAAGTAACATTGTTAACTTTATTAGTCTTTACCATCTAAGTTGCAGTGCAAATCACGGTATGAATCTATCTATCGTCTTTTCTCATCTTATGCTGTGAGGCATCGCATGATATCATGTAGATCGGTTTTCGGATTATTGCACGTCTGGTTGCTTGATATGCAGTAATACTATACCATGTCAAAATGTTGTTGGTAACTTTTTCAAGATAGCCTACGGTATTGATGATGTTCCTTCTTCGCAAGCGAAAATGAGCATGGCATGGGAAAAAAAAATGATGAACAAGTAGAAAAACATTTGTGATTGTCTAATTTGGTTTCTGAGTTCGTAGATGCCCGATAAGTCCGATTCGTGTCAGGAAAGTCCTATTGCAGTGCATGCAGGAGCGAAGAGGGTTTGGGGCAGTAGAGTTTTCGGATTTGTCGTTCCGCTACCGTCGCTTGTAAATTACCCGCAGTGTTCTTCCATTTTCAAATTTAGTGATGGCAACTGTGATCTGGGTGTGCCAAGCTGAGTGATCAAGGGCTGTAGTCTCCCAGGAGCCAGAATTGATGTCTGCGGTGCTTGAGATAGTTTTTTTTAGATGATCCTTGAATCGTTTTTTCTGCCCTCCGCTTGAACGTTTACCATCGCACGGCTCCCCATAGAATAATCTCTTTGGAAGGCACTTGTCTGGCATGCGGAGGATGTGGCCAGTCCAGCGGAGTTGGGACCTAGTCAGCAGGGCATGTATGCTTTGCATACGGGACTTTTAAATGATTTCCGTGTCTGGTGCACGATCCTGTCAACGTACTCCCATGAGGTTTATTATGCACCAACGGTGGGAAGAGTTACGCTGTTGAGCGTGTCCACATAGACAGTCCAGGACGACCTAGCATAAAGCAGCGTAGAACCGCTGCGCTGTACGCGTCCAACTTATTTGTCAAACTGAGATCACGCCTGATCCAGACGTTGACACGAAGGCTCCCGAATGCCGCACTGGCGCGAGCGATACACAGCGCAACATCCTCGTCAATTGTCGTAGTTTGCGATAGGGTGCTGCCGAGGTATATAAACTTATTGGCAGTATTGAGTTTTTGTCCCTTTACTGTGATTGCTGGTTCTGTGTATGGTACACCTGGCGCTGCTTGATACATTACTAAAGTCATCGCGGTGCTGATGGTGAGACCGAACGCATCACAAGCCATAGAAAAGAATTCAATGCTTTCCTGCATGTCTTTCAGACTGGTAGTATTTAGTGCACAATCTTCGGCGAACAATGCCCGTCTTAGTTTTGGTCTTGGCCTTCAATCTACTAAGCTGTAAAAGCCATCCATCAGCTCGAGAGCGAAATCAAATTCCTGCACCGTTATTCCTGAAGGCATCATTTAACATGGCAGAGAACACCATGCTGAAGAACGTCGGAGCCAGGATGCAACCTTGTTTGACGCCGTTAGTTACTGGAAACTGGTCGGAGTGTGCCCTATCATCTTGCACATAGGTTGTCATACCATCATGGAACTGACCAACCATGTTGAATTTGTCGGAACATCGAAATTTGGCCATGATCTTCCATAGTACTTCGCGATTTACAGTGTCGAATGTCTTAGTTAGGTCGACAAATGTTTTGTATAGACAAATTTTCTGTTCGGGACACTTTTCCTGTAGTTGTCTGGCAGTGAATATAATGTCAACCGTACCTCTGTCCTGTCGATAGCCACATTGAAGCTACTTCTGGGGGAAGACCTGTCTGGGCCGAAAATCCACAGACTTCGCAGCAATATAATGGCATTTGATCAAAGAGCATGATCCCATGGACCGATGTAATGAAGATATGAAGAACAGAAAGAAACACCAACATATACATTAGAAACAACAGACTTAAACAAGTGACAGAATTCACATACCTAGGAAGAAATATAACAACAGACGGCAGGATCAGCATAGAACCGGTATCACTCCAATCTTGGAATATATTAAGAGATAACAGATCAAATAGTTTGCACACATCAGCAGACTACCATCACACAGCACATCACAGCAAGCTATGCCACACAGATATAGTGAAAGCAGACCTAGAGGCCGACCACGAAAACGATGGACCACCGAAATAAAAGAGGCGACAAACTCCACAATATACTCAGTACACAGGAGGGACCTAACCAGAAACCTATTCTACCCCTGACGCTGAAATGCAACAAAAGGTTTAGCGAATAGAAAGAATTAGAAAGCGCTGAAGGGTTATAGAATAAAACAGCCATGTCCATTCAGCTGTCACCTATTCATCTCGTACCTTGACTCAACACGTTTTCTGGAATTTTTATAAGATCAAAGATGGGAAGATAATATCAAAAGCTTTTCCAACCGAGAAATACTTCTCTAACTTTAGAGTAGAGCAGTTGCACTACATCAAGCACTGAAAGCCTTCACCGAATCAGGACTGCCAAGGCCAAAGAAGATAGCCATATTAACAGATTGTAGATCCCTACTGGAATCAATCCAGAGCAACAGAAATGAAAGCCTTCTGCACAACATCAGGCATGAGCTAAGACATATCCAAAAATCATCAGCTATTGCCCTTCAGTGAATACCATCACACTGTGGAATCATGGGAAATGAGAAAGCGGATGCCCTGTCAAAAGCAGGAAGCGAAATGGAGCAACACAGACACCCACTGTCTTACGGAGAAGCAAAAACAATAATCTACAACACATACACAGCAAAGTGGAAGAAACAAATGGAAGTGGAATGCAAAAATGATGCAATACATCTCCTCCAAAGATATCAACAGACCACAATATTTCGCCTTAGAACAGGGCACTACCGACTGTTAGGTCACCTTTACCGATTGAGGATCTCATACACAGATGAATGTCCGTGTGGATCCGGAATCCAGACTCCGGAACACATACTTCGGGACTGTCCAACATACAAAGAGCAGAGACAGCAGACCTGACCAGAGCATACAGACTTGAGGCAGAAGCTATGGGGCAGCCGCTCTGACCTGGAGAAGACAGTGGACTTCGTCTTGACGACAGGCCTGACAATACAACATGACCACAGATGCTGAACGCAGAAGAAGAAGAAGACCAATCTACTTCCCACAAGATTTGAGATTTTAAAGAAATATAAGACAATTTGACAACGTGACATTACAAATAGTCAACAGCGATCCCAATTCAAGATACTGGAAATAGAGAGCTTTAGAGATCCATCATTTCCTGCGCCAGTAGGGGCGGCTCTTGTTATGATGATGATTATGCTATCTGTCCCCTAGTATTTCCCTAGTAATCTCTAATAGCTTTGCATATTAATCTATACATCCTAAGTGTAATCTTAGTATAATAAAATCTATACATCGTAAGTAACTAACTACTTGAATAGTCTCTATCACTAGAAGAATATTCTACGCGTTGCTGTAAGAGCAGCATTGGGAATGGTTAATAAGAATGGTGTGCATTCTTTGTTGCAGTCAGCGTCAAAACTGGGCATTTAAACTCATTTAGTAAGCTTTCGTTTCGTCTCTCCCTTATATATATATATATATATAAGTAAAGTAACCCATAGCATTTATTAATGCTGTAGGGGTGTGAGATGTTACCGATCTCACATTTCAGAGATTCTGCAAATGAGGGCGGTAGCCATCTACTCTCCCTCGCAGTCTTTACTTCCCAGATTAATCCGCTACACATTTAAGGCTGGGTCGACCTGGGAGTCGTTGCGATCTGACAAGTTCTCAATCGAAAAATGATTGCTTATTCCTTTCTTCCAAGCTTGTAAATAACATTGTCTTTTTGACTGAGTGTGTGAGTTCTTTCCAGTACCTCAGAAAAGAAAAATATTACCATTCGAAACAGATAGGCCCTACGGTCCTGTCTAGTGCTGTTGACCGCAGTACAGTTAATTGATCAAATCCATATCAGTGTCTGACCTCGGATGATATATCTGGATGACAATTGGACGTAATTTCTGAAATGTTAACTCTGCTTGAATTATCATCAATCTCATAACCCTTCAGGGTCGTAGGGGTGTAACTCTGGAAACATCAACACACAAAAATTCGCCATGCCTCTGTTGTTAGTTCTTTTTTAAAAAATATTTTTTTTAAGTGTGAGAATCTTAATCAAAATGGGGTATTCCCATTAACAACCCAGACTGTGTTTTTTTAAATTTTTTGTGCGCATCGGCGAAAATTTTTAGAGAATCCTGAAGACCAATTTTATAAATTATAAACTATACATTTTAATGATAACAGGATTGTTGAGAAAGAACACTTTTAATATTTATCGTTGAATATCACAAAAATTACGGAATATGTATCCGCACACTGCTTGACTGGTTACATTAGCGAAAACAACATTGGGTCCGCCACATTGTCTAGTTTTATCTTCTTCTTCATCAGCGTTCATTCTCAAACTCGCACTGGATATCTCTTGCATCAGGACCATGGTCCTATTAGATTTCCAGAAGGATGTAGTCCAGAGAATGGAAATGCGTTGTGTCACCGTTTTATTTGCGCCAATGGCCCGACACATCCGTCTTCGGCGAACTAGTTTTATCTAGTTTGCGATGTTGCGTTCATGCTGTCGTCAGGAAGTATGAATGTGGGTTTCGAAAAATTGTGGAGAAATCTACTGCATATACCACGACATGATTAGGGAGCTGCGTTAGCGCAGTGGTTAGCGCACTGGCTTCGCATATGAGCGGTCATGGGTTCATTCCCCAGCTGAGGCGGAAATGTTTTCAGATCGCAACGGCTCCCAGGTCGACCCAGCCTCAAATGGGTACCGGATTAATCCGGGAAGTAAAGACTGCGAGGGAGAGGAGATGGCTACCGTCCTCATTTGCAGAGCCTGTGAAATGTGTGATCGCTAACATCTCACTACGGCATTAATAAATGCTATGGGTTACTTTACTTTTTTTTTTACCACGACATCGCGGGGTAGGAGAATAGAGATAGTGGAAGTGACAGTATCTCTGAATTGGCTAAGAACACAGTAATCCACGAAAGATATAAAAATGCAGGATAGGAAAGGAGTGTAATTCTTCGCAACAACACCCAAACTATCACACGCATCAATGTTATGTAGGAGTCGGAGACAAAGATCGATACATTGACGTGAAATGTTATAGTGGATGGGACAGTGAAGAGGCAAAGATGAGACAATTAGGGTACTTAGGAGTGCATGGAAAAATGATGAAGATGAGGCTGAAAGATACGATGTGCATGTTCAGAGAAGTATAGCAATGTGATTAACGAAGGGAATAAGTGCACAATCTCTGGAAAGATCCGAACAACTTACAACTGACCTGGACACTTGGCTTATATATCTTTATCTTGCTGCTGTACCGGCGAACTAAGTGCTCGGTATTTATACGAATGCAGTGATGCTGGTTCCTAACCAAGAACCCATCTTTTTCTTTATTTAAGTATATACAGCTGAGATGTGTCTTCTTCTGCGTTTCTTCTTCTTCTTCTTTCGTTCACTTGAAACATGTCTATATCTGCAATTCTGTCTCCTTAATAAAACTCACTGTCTTTTGTAGTTCATACAGTGTCCCATAGAGCTTTGATTCCAGTGTTGTTTCCTCTGGCCAATATGTCTGCCTCAGCGTTTCATGCTCAGAACACTCTTGAAGTATATGTTTGGCACTCTGTACTGCCTGTCCACATGTACACATGGCCGTGTTGCCAATCTTGAACTTTGTATACATGTGACTGCGGAGTCGGTTGTGTCCTGTTCTGAGACGTAGAATTATAACTTGTTCTGATCTGTTCATAATGTGATAGTCATCTTGTGTTGGTGTTTGTGGCTTTCTTATTGACTTGATCATCTGTTTTTTCTGATGGTAGGTGATTGGTATATCTGGTTGATCTTCGGCAGCACCTTCCTTAGCCAGTTGGTCTGCTTTTTCATTTCCTGGTATTCCACAGTGAGAGGGTATCCACTGCATGGTTACCCTATACTGGTAAGACAATTCGCTAAGTAGTTTTTTCAAGTCTGTTAGTTTTCCAGACTGGAGAGCTTGAAGCACTGACCTTGCATCTGTCAGGAATACCACAGGCTGTAGGTCAGAGTTGGAGTTCAGCAGTTTTTTAGCTGCCACAGTAATTGCCTGGATTTCTGCATCATAATTATTGCAGAATTTTCCTGTCGGTGTTCTGATTGTATCTCTAGGCTTGTGTGGATATTCTATATATACACCTGCACCTCCATTCCTCACAGCATTCTGTGCTGACCCATCTGTGTATACTCTGACCCATATATCTTGTGGATATTCCTCGTCCAGGAAACTGAGGGTGACTGTCCTCCGCTGCACACTGTTCTGTTCGTCCTCGCTTAGTATTCCTTTCACATGGGTCTGAATGTATATTGGCATTCCATGCCTTTCACTCCATGGGGTTTGTTCTGGTACAGACCTTAAGGGGCTGTCAACTTCAGGTAGGTCTGTAAGTTGTCTACGGAGTCGTTTAGCTTGATGGATAAAGCTGCTTCTTTTCAGTCGCCCCATTGCTAGGTTTTGGAATCTTTCCTTCATTGGATGACTTGGCATACACTGAAACTTTTCCGCTTGAATTATTACTTTTGTGTCTCTGCGTTCGCCAAGTGTTTGCATTCTTCCCATTTTCTGCATCTCTGCTATGGGTGTTGATTTCATTGCTCCCAACATTATTCTAAGTGCCTGGTTTTGCACTTTATCTAGATCTTGTAATGTGGTGTTTGATGCAGGACACCACGCAGCTGAACCATATTCCAGGTGTGGTCTTATGCCTTGCTGGTAAACTTTACTGAGTATATTCCCACTGGCTCCCCATGTGGTTCCACTTAGTTTTCTCAGGATAGCTAACTTCCTCCTGGCTTTTGTTGTTGCTTTGTTTATGTGCTGCTTCCATGTCAGCTTATCATCAAAAGTAACTCCGAGGTATGTTGGTTGTTTGTCTTCTTTCAAGAGCTCTCCGTCTATCTTGATATGACCGGCTTTTTGTTTTGGTGAGAGGGTAAAGAGTGTAGTGCTGCACTTATCTGTGTTAATGCTGACACACCATCTATTTGCCCATAAGGTTAGGGCATCGATAGCTCTTTGTATTTGTTTAGTGGCCACTGTCGCATGTTCTTCCGTGCACCAGATCACCAGGTCGTCAGCATACATTGCCACTTTGATCCCGTGTGGTAGTTCAGCAACTAGGTCATTGATGTAAACCAAGAAAAGTGTGGGTGACAGGACTCCTCCCTGGGGGACTCCATGACGCAGTAGGACTTTCTTGCTTTTGCGACCATCTAATTGTACCCTGGCTCTTCTATTATGCAGGTATGCTTTTACCCATTTGTACATTCTTGAGCTAACCCTGCAATTTCGCAATTTCTTTAGGAGCCCTTCTTTCCAGACCTTATCAAATGCTTTCCTAAGGTCTATCCATGCTGCTAGTACCAGTTTCTTATCTTGGAAGGCATCCTCAATCTCTTGGGAGAGGTAGGTTGCCTGATCTTCAGTAGAGTAGCACTGTCTGAAACCTGCTTGCTGTGATACCAGAAGGTTTTCACTTTCAAGGTACCACTGCATCCTAAGATTGATAATGCGTTCCATTGTTTTGCATAAACAGCTTGTGAGGCTGATGGGCCTGTAGTTGGAGACTGTGTTGCCATCTTTTCCTGATTTGAGGAGTGGTATCATTATTGCTTCTCTCCACGCCTGTGGTACATTACCTGTGGACCAGCTTGTGTTAAAGATCTGCAGTAGCTTTGCTCTTGCTGCACTTCCCAGGTTTCTAATCATTTCATTGGACACTCCATCAGCTCCAGGGGACTTTTTCATTTTCAATTTGGATATTGCATGCTCCAGTTCTCTCATTGTGATTGGTGCCTCCATGACTTCAGGTATAGGTTCGTCTTGTCCAATGTTTTGCTGGTTCGCTCGAACCTCCTGTTGTTTGTCTGGGCTGACTTTGATGTTATTGTCTTCTGCAAAGGAATCTGCAAAATAATCAGCTGCATGTTTACCTGTTAAAATGTTTTTATCTTTATAAAGTGTGATCCTGGTATTTCTCCCTGTACCTTCATCATTTAGTTGTTTTACAAGTTTCCATAATTTCCTAGTATCTCTTTCTAGGTTCAGCGACTCTGTTTTTTCTTTCCAGCTGTTCCGTCTGGCTTGTAACTTGGCTCTTTGAAATTTAGCCTTTGTTTGCTGATATTTGTTGTGATGTTCTTGGCTAGGTCTGTTCTCAGCCTGCTTTCTAGATGTTTCCATCTCATTTTGCAGCTTTTCCAGTTCATCATTCCAGTAGGGTTTGTAGTTTTTGCGTGCCCCCCTGGGTATGGTTTTACTAGCAGCATGTAGTATACATCTATTAAATTCACTCACTGCTCTATTGATGTCTTTGTCCAAGTTCATGTCCTTAGCTAGAACACTGGTTAAATGCTGGTACATTTTCCAGTCTGCCCTCTTATAGTTCCACCTAGTGAGCGTGCTGCTGTCCTTGGTATATTCATTGTGAATTTCCAGAAATACTGGTCTGTGGTCACTACCCCCAAGCTGCTTTCCAACGACACGTGTGATGTTCCATTCCAGGCCTGGTGAGTAGAATGCCAGGTCTGGTGTAGAGGTGGTGTGCCATGCTCTCGAGTAGAAGGTTGGTGAGTCAGCTGGCTGGTTAATAAGAATGAGATTATTTTCATCCTGCCAGCTCTCAAGTTCCTCACCTCTCTTGTCGATATGATCGTAGCCCCAGCTCTGAGAGTGGCTGTTGAAGTCACCACACACCATAAGCCTTTATTTATCTGGAATTGTGTCTAGTGCCAATGGTTTATCATTTGGGCAGTAGTAGTTCAGGAGATGGAATTCTGCACTGTCTGTTTTTATGTGGAGCATCTGGTATTCTGCCCCGTCCATGTATACTTCCAGCTGACATGCGCTGATATTGTTTTTAACTAGTGTCAGAATTCCACCCTTTCGCCTGTCTTTTCGGTCAGATCGGTAGCACTGGTAGCCTCTGATTTTGAAGGCTATGTCGCTGCTGAGGTGTGTTTCTTGGATACAGCAAATATTAACTTGTTCTTCACTGAGGACATTTTCAAGTTCCAATTTTTTGCTGTATCCATCTCTTTTACTGTTGACACCCTCAGCATTCCAGTGCATTATTTTTATTGGTCGTCTGTTTGTTTGGCCAGTAGCTCTATTCCCTTGCCTCCTGGCTCCTCGGGGCAATTGAGAAGGACTTCCAGTAACTGAGGTTGGGCCCTTTCGAGGTATAGGGCCCGGCACCGTCCCTGCCTGAACGTCCGCCACAGGGCAGGCACCATAACATTTATTAGATGCAGACATGTTTCCATTGTGTTTTATGCGTGGCAACCTGATTATCTGTGCGCCTTTTGGCTGGTTGCCTCCGTCTTCAGCACTCTGCTTACTTGGGCCGGACTATGGTCCTGCTCGAGTGGGAGTGCCCGACCAGTCTTAGTTTCCAGCCTCTGATGGCTGAACTAAGCCCCATCACCACTTCAAGGTTCTGGCCTCGATGGGGTTCTTCTGCGTTAATTATCAAACTCCTGCAGATTAGCAGGATGTAGTCCAGAGAACGGAATATGTCGTGTCATGGTTTACAGCAATGCTGCGATATCTGCGCACTTTGGCCTGACACATCCGACTTCAGCATGGTTTTGGGTCACTTATCCTATGTGGGATTGGACAGCCAACTCCATCCCATAACCTCCTTAGTCGCCTCTTTACAACATGCATGGAAGGTAGTGTTGTTATTCTTTGCTCCACTCTCGGGCCTCGTCAACATGGGGCGATACAGCTGAGATAAAATAGTAGAATAGGACCGGCAACATTCCACACAAAAAATGTAAGTGTATTGTGTAATATGTTCCTGTCATTAAAAGCGAGGAAGAGAGTTCTTCATGTCTACATAATATCTATTCTAATATATGGATGCAAGTCTGGGGCATTAAATTGTTGGTTGGTTGCTGATCCACCGGGCTATGGACTCATATTCTTTGACCCAATGCCATTGTGCGATATATGCATGTGATTGTGAGCTGTTGTTTTGTTCCGTATAATGTGTTATATTTATCTGGCGTTGAAGGCAAAAGCATTTTCCCGATTCTATCTAGCGCTGAACATTAAAAAAAAGTGGTGGTCAACAGTTTCATAGGGATGAGTGCACAGCCGGCACCTGGAGTGTTTTGTGATTATTCTGTTCAGGTGATTGTTAAGCTCTACATGTTGTGGAACATTAAATAAACAGGATGGTGACAGATGAAGTGGAACAGAGATATAATTCTACAGAAGAATGATGAGAGTACCATGAACAGCTAAACTTGGGACAGGGTGATGAAGTTTTGCTAATCGCTGGTAGCATACAATAGTACTCGTACATGAACAGCTATAACAGTTAATGATATGGTGCTGACAAATGTCGAATACACAACGAAGGTTGCTTACTAATGTTAGGATGAGACAATATTTTTTGGCTACATTATACCGCATATAGGTTTAATGAACATAGTCACAACACGTAAGATTGAAGACAAAAGAGACAGATGACGACATAAAAAAATATTAAACTGTGTAACATCATAGCATGGTAAGAGTCAACACCGAGACTGATACAATATTGCCTATCAGCGATCAGTGACGTATGTTAGCTTTTAGAGAGGGGACGCCGAGAGACCTGTTTATTAGTATGTAGGTTGCTCTACCCCACCCCCATTTTTTGGGTCGCCCCTAGAAACACATTGTTACTTCCCTGTATACAGTAGTTACTAGTTTGTTTTAAAAAAGAAACATACCTTATATAATCTTGTAATCTATAAAAAAAAACAATTAAAGTTAGAGAAAACACAAAATGCAGCAATATGCTTCTACAACATCATCATCAAGTGCCGTATCCGCAACCGAAGGTTGGCTGCAACAGATCTCCAACATCCCCTGTGTCTTGTTTTGGTGGTGCACTTTGCTAGACTGTAACCTGTCCATCTTGTGATATTACTCTCCCACTTCTATTTCTGTCTACCTCTTGCTCGCTTCCCTTTGACTTAAGTAAGGTCTTCAGTAAGGTGTTATGTCTTTTAATGTGTCCAAAATATTTTATTTGCCTGATCTTTATTTCTCTTAGTAATTCTTTCTTCATATTAAGTGTTTTTAGCACCTCTTTATTTGTTTTCTTCTCTTTTCATGATGATCTCCATATTCTCCTATATACCCACATCTCCATGGCCTCAATTATGTCTTCTAATTATTTATTTAGTGCCTATGTTTCTGATCCATACATTAATATATAATAGATGTAGCATTTTATAATTTTCATTTTTAACTTGTTTACAATTTGTTTAGATGTTACTATTTTCCTCATGTCATTGAAGGTACTTTTGTCCATTCCTATTCTCCTTTTAACTACTGTTTCACATCTGCCGTCATTTGTGACTATGTGTCCAAGATATTGATAATGTTTTACTTGCTGTAGTTTCTCTCCATGTATGTTTATGTTTAGCTCTTGTTCTTCTGTGTCCTTGCTGATTATCATGTTTTTTTGATATTTATATCCAGTCCAAATTCATTACTTGGTTTATTCACTCGATCTATTAGTCTTCGTAGTTCATGTTCACTACCTGCTAAAAGAACAATGTCATCTGCATATCTCAGGTTGTTTATTATTTTCCCATTTCTCTTGAGTCCTGGCATGTCTTTTATATTTTTAAAGATATTCTCTGTGTAGATATAACAATAAAAATAAAACGATGGAATTAAATCGGACATGTACTTAGAATTAATGAAAACAGACTGCCACTACAAGCATTAAAATGGGTACCAGATGGCAAAAAAAGAGGAAGACCAAGAAGAACTCTTCGCAGAACAACCATCAAATAAGGTAGGCATATGACTATGGGTCTCAAAACATACAATAATTACACACAGTAGCATCATATCGCCCGAACTAGAAAGCGGTTGCGGTAAAGGCTCCACTAGCTTCGTGTACTGTTCTTCCTTGTGATCTGGCAGTAAAGGTACATGTGCATCACTGGTGGCGGATGATCGACCCGTCCGTGTAAATCATAAAATCTGTTTCGTCGGCATGTTCGCTGATGAGTGCCTTGACCTCAGTATATACACTAACATGGCTGTGTTTCCTTCACTCTCTATTGAGTGTAATGATGGTATTGACTGTCTCTTGAAGGACCATAGGAATAGGTATCCATCACTCGACAGGAGCTATGCCTTCTGGGGCACAAATAAAGTAATTTGGATACTTCAACGCATGGACTGAGAGATGATAACCAAGCAGTTGACGTTGACAAATGTTTCGCTAGGCTTCTGAAACATTTATCAACAATTAATGAAACAATGACGTACTAACGTTCTCATATTTAAAAAAAATAACTAGAAACAAAGCCCAGATTCTTGGAAAATAATTTTAAATCTACAGAATGAAAAAGCACTGGAGTGGTAGCGCTGATAGTAACGTTCTATACAATCAGGAGGTAACTCTTACTTATTGCGCGGCAAGAAACATTTATTCAAGCACCAAAAATTCTGAAAAAGATGTGAAATCGTTAACTTATTATTATAATAACGGCGACCTCAAAGTCGTTCACCGATATTTCACTCTGGGGTATGATTGATTTTTAATGATTGATGAAGGTTGATTTTTAAACTTACAAATTAACATTAGGCTTGTTGTTCGTCCATCATCACAAGTGATGATGACCATGGCATTGTCATTGTTCATTGTATGATGATTGATCATTGTTACAATAATCCACTTTTGTCGTTTTGAAAATTCAATTTTAGTTATGTCCTTGATTTAACTTGATTATGAGTTCGCAAATGGCTAGTATTCGAGCTGTAAATGTCATTGGACAATTCGGACATGGGATGAGGACTGTAGACGGATCTTGGTCTATCCGTGACTTTCTGGCTGCACTCCGCTGTCGAGCTGCTCAGCCTGCTGCATTTCTCTTCTTTTCACAAGATGATGCGCTCTTTTTTATTTTAGAACACCATATGTACATTACCAGTACGTAGATCTATTTTGTGCAAGTTCTTCCCATGTATCGTGGTCTATTTCAAAGGCTTTCAGTGAGTTCTTTAACGAGTCCTTGTAGCGCTTCCTTTCGCCACCTTGAGATCGTATACCCTTCTCTAGCAGCTCACCATGACCATAGAGAAGTATCTTTGGCAGACGATGGCCTGGCATACGCACCAAATGACCTGCCCAACGAATCTGTGTCCGCATCAGGATCGTGTCAATGCTTGGGATACCAGCTCTATCAAGGACAGTGGTATCTGGAATCTTGTCTTGCCATCTGATGTTCATAACTTTTCTGAGACAATTTGTATGAAAATGATTGAGTTTTTTCATATGATGTCTATACTCTATACACAGTCCATGTTAAGCTAGGCCTACACTAATGTCCATAATTAACTTTTTTAGGCCTTACCATTTTTAATTTACAAAACAAAGTTAAAGTAGGTACTTGGACACAATTTTCAAAATAGTGCTACATAATTATAAATAATATAGCCCTTAAAAATTGCAATTCAACGATACCATAACCGAATATGTTTATGCTCGGAATGCTGAAAAAAAGTTATGAATTTTTTTCTAATGAATTTGACATCAAAATAATTTACATGGAACATACAGGAAAATATAAATAAAACTTGTGACTTCAAAATGTAGCCAAGCTGATAATTTCTGAATTATCTCTGTTATTTTCAATAATACAATACACAAACTTTACATTTTTGTGTTTGTGGAGACAAGACGCTTATGTTGATCATATTTCTGGAATTTTCTGATGGGCACAGAACTAATTGATATTCAAAATGGCTGCTAATTTGCATTATTAAAATGAAAATAAATTATATATCTATTAAACATAATAAAATACCACAGAAAATAGATATTTTTGTATTCGCAAAGACATACTGCATCTGTTGATTACATTGCTGTGATTCTCAGATGCACGTACAACTAATTAATATTCAAAATGTTGGCATAATTTAAACAAATGTTGATGTTTTAAATACTTAACTGTTGCTTTGAGCGTTGTTTTACTCTCATAAAAGTTACATATATAAAAAGAAAAATGGTTACAGAACTTAATAAATCTAGTTTCAAACACAACAAATGATGCGGACACTATTTTAAACCGTCACAAGAAATTTATTGCCTAAGCAAAATTTCCCAAACACGCTAATCCCAGATGTCGAAGTACCTAGTTAAAGTAAAAATTAATACTCAGTACTGTCTTAGACTCTCTAAAACGTAAAACTTTGTAGTGTAACCATGAGACTGTCTCTAAAACTTAAAACTCTGTAGTGTAATTGTACTTTGTTAGGTTAACTTCCTTAGGCTAACTAACTACTTTTATTAATAGCTAGGCCCTAAGTAAGTGATCCTAATTAATACTTTTAGGTTACTCTTTTAGTTTACTTAATTAACTTTCTTTAAGTTCCCTACTTTACACATTTTACATAACCTGTCATGGGCCTAGGGGATCTACTATCTATTTAATTTTTCAGTGTACAATATTTTCTTAGCTGCCTTAACTTATTTAGGGCCTATGCCTAAACTTTAAATTAAAGTAACGGTAAAACTACGGAATAAGTCTTCACTGTGCTATAAATAGCACACGTTTACATTTTTAAGAAGCTGACATCATGGATTTCCATGTAAGACCAATGAAATTATTGAAATTAATGGATGCTGTATTTAAAATTTTAAATACAAATTCTACTAAAGGTTAGGTAATACCTTGAAACTAGAACAAAGGTCACAGTGAAGACTTATACCGTAGTTCCGCCAAAGTAATCTACTTAAGCTTTTTTAGGGGCATAAATCTAGATAAAAATTTGCACTAGATTTATGTGTCATATATTATTAAAAAAATTCAACAACCCAGCAATTTTTGGTTGTAATCAGTAATGATTTTGTAGCAATATAAATACATTCAGTAGTTTGCTATTGCTTTCTGAATGGTCTATTGTCTTTCCCCAGGTGGTTTGTTATCCACTTTTGCTGTTAAGTGTAGGGTGATTGTAGCTCAAGCTTGCGCTCCAAGGCTAGATGTGTCGCCTTGGCTGTGCTATGACCATGTTTGTCCAAGATGTCCCTGATGTTTTCTATCAATTTTTTTGGTGGTATTCCTCTGTCTTTGTACCCTGATCTCATTTGTTAAATGCCTGTATGGCCAACTTGTGATACATTCTCAAAATGTAGCCAAACCACTTGATCTGCTGCCTTTCTATGTATTTTGTGCAAGGTGTTATACCTATTTTTTCCCTGATGTCTTTGTAATCTATCAAGCCTGGTGACCCCTGTAGACTTCCTCAAGCATTTCATCTCACATGTCACAATTTTTCTGTAATGTGAAGATGAGAGAGACCAGGTTTGGCACTGGTAACAGTGTTAGTAGGAATATACAGTAAATCATTTGTCCTTTAACTTCTATCTCTTCATTATATAGTTAGTTCGTGATTTTTATTCACTGCAGTATTACTCAAACATGTCTTAGCCTCAGCTAAATGGCTACTTTTGTTCAGCGCATGCAACTATAGAATTATCACTGGTATTCCAAATGAAATCACAATGACACGGTCAACTGAATTGCTCCTTGGGATAAATTTGCGCACAAATACTTATATCATCTCGCAAAGTCAGTCACAGAAGCTACCTTGGGAAGGACCTGAATGTTTACACATCCCTGTCTGCCATGTTGGCCAGATTTCAGATTTTCCTGAACGGTCCAGATGCTTAATTGCCAGTGGCAGGGACCGAACTCAGTACCATGGCCATAACAGATGCGCTCTCTACCCTTCCACCACAGAACGGCCATATAATATTACTAAATTTAAATTAAATAGACTAGGTCATTTACATTAGGTCCTCCTCTGATTTTTCTTGAAATAAAATCAGTCCAGGAACTTATTGAACAACCCTCATGTATATAGTGGATAGTAAGCTTGCTTGCTATCACTAGCTTACGGTGTGCCAGGCTCGAAGCCACGTCCGGACAAAAAAATTCTGGGATGTGATTTTTCACTTGACACGACCACTCCTCCAGTCGAATCAACTGTAAATGAGCACCTGATGCATGAGTTAGGGGAGGTAAAGACAGCTAGGTGAGGAAATGGTCACCCTACCTAATAGTTGCTGTGGCTTAGTACATGAAGAGTTATCTTCATCCCTGATAGCTAGCAGGGTTGCTGCCATGGGACCTACCTATAATATATAAAGTAGTACTGAAGAAAGCTGACATCGTCAGGAAACACAAAAGAAAATGTAAAGAAATGGCAGTTTGAAAAGTCCAACTGAATGAGGCAGATAAATCTGTTGCCTTTTTTGGTAGTAGTAATTGTCTGCATGCAGCTGTGTTTTAATAAAGATGTTGGCTAACAGCATTTATAAAGTTCTTTATTGTCTGTCTCAAAAGTTATATATTTCCTCAGCTAATTAAAGACTAGAAGTGCTGACTAGGGATGGACAGTCTCGATGAATTTGATCAAACTCAAGCTGTGGTTTTGGAAGATTATGAAGATGACATCACAGATGAGGAGGTTGCATCCAATGAAGGAAACAAACCAGTTTGTACAATTTTTCTGTATCCAAATCATCATCACAGTTAATATATATCTTCTTGTTGGCTAAATAATAACCAAATTGTCAGATATCTAACAAGATTAAGTTTGTATACACAATTAAGTCTGTGGTGATATGTTCTTAATTAAAAATTATAGCCTGTTCCTTTAGTCAAGTTTATGGATTGCATATTTTTTATTTTTGCAGGAGTTCCCTGCCTTGTCTATGATATTTTTCATAATGGACATACATTTTTCATATTTTGCCATTTTCTAAATAGTCTTACTGCAGTCTTGCAATTTTTTTTTTCGACATTTGAAATGCTTATGATAATTTACACACTCTTATCATTATTTTCAGGTTGCCTTGATTAGGGTTCTGTCTCAGAAGGACTTTGTTGAAACAACTTACCCACTTTATAAAGGTGAGAATATTTTTATTAGACAAATATTGTTAAAACAATGTTTAATTCTATTGTGAAACTGGTGAATTTGTATTCTTGTGTTGCTGGTATCACCATTGCATTATTAGATTTTATGATTGTAGTATGATAAAACATGAATGACCATGGAGATTATAATGGTGACCAGGGCATTTGAGTGGGTAGGAATACAGAAGGTAACATGGGTCTGTATCTTGAGTGACTATGAGTATGATTAGGAAGGTACAAGTGGGTCTGTTCACGAACAGTGGATTGAGGCCTTGAGAAAGGCTAGTTTGAAAGTAGCTACATTTATTTTCGTGCCAGCATATATGGTGTTTGAGGCAATGAAAGAGTAGACCAACTGGCATCATATTCAATTGTGGCACAGTGCGATAGGGCAATGAATCGAGCTGCCGTTTTGAATTCCTTATAAGAGATATAGCATGCAAGAGTGAAACTAGTGTGGATGATGATTCCTTTTCAAAGATCAGGGTTTGAAATGAGGTGTTGCTAAAAGTGAACATTTTAGAGGACGCAAAAGAATGATGGTCAACCAGCTGAGGACCGGTACTCTCAGCAGAAGTGTAATGGCGGTTACACTCAGGGAGAGATCAGAGCAACTATGAACGTGTCCAGTTTGCAGGGATGATGATCCAACGGCTGACTAACTACTTATAAGCATATGGCTTGGAAAAGATTAGTTTACGGAAGTATCAGTGCAGTTGAAATGTATTGTGCTCATTTTAATTGCTTTTTTTGACAGGGGACAATATTATTGGAAGAAATGCAAACACATGTCACGTGTGTATACTTTCCAAGGTGAGTCTTACAGATATGTGATTGTCACCTTAGTTTAATTTTTTTTGTGGAAATTATTTTATTATTTTTATAATTGTTGAAACAAATATTGGGTTAGTGAAATTCTAATGAGACTGCTGTAAAACACAATAACAATAGTACTTACGTAACACATAATGCCGATCAGCTTTACAATGAATATACAGAATATAGGGTATGGGTATAAAAATACAAATGCACATGTGTGTTCGTCCATCACAAGTGATGATGACTATTTGTTACATTCACTTTTGAAAATTCAGTTACAATTGTGTCCATGATTATGAGTTCGTAAATGGTTAATAAGCCCTAATCGAGCAACAAATGTCCTTGGACAGTTCAGGCATGGAATTACCACTGTTGAAGGATTTAGTTCTATCTGTGATTTTCTATCTGCTCTCCACTGTTGAGTTGCTGCATTTCTCATTTTGTCACAAGTTGATGCATCCTTTTTGACTGTAGAGGGCCATGTAGATCTATTTTGCGCAAGTTCTTCCCATGTATCTTGGTCTATTTCAAAGGCTTCCAGTGAGGCCTTTAACGAGTCCTTGTAGCGCTTCTTTCGGCCACCTTTAGATCATGTACCCTTCTCCAGCTCACCATAGTGAAGTATCTTCAGTCTAGCATACACACCAAATGACCTGTCCAGCAAATCTGTATCTGCATTAGGATAGTGTCAAATAATAGTATATAAGACAAGTTTAATGTTTCATATTTAAGGTCTTTTTCAAGAAAATACTAGACAAATAATAAAAACAATGCTTTTTGTGATAGTGCCATTATTTTTCCTGTAAAACTTTGACCTAGTATTCTTCTTCTGTGTTCATTCTCAAACTCCTGCAGTTTAGTAGGATGTAGTTCAGAGAACGAAATCCATTGTGTCATGGTCAACAGCAATGCTGTGATATCTGCACCTTTTGACTTGACACATCCAACTTTCACATGGCTTTGGTTGACCTTCATCATCACATCCTACGTTGACCCTATATAGGATGGGACATCAAACTCCATCCCATAACTTCCTTAGTCACCTGTTATGACATGCATGGATGGTGTTACTATTTTGTTTCCTCCCCTCTCTGGCCCAGGCAACAAACAGGCGTGACCTAGTATGAGATGGGACATTCATCACCCACCACTAAAACCTCCTTAGTCATCTCTTATAACATGCATAGTAGGTCACAGTGTCACTATTCTTTGCACTTCTTTCGGTTCCCGATAACACACAGATTACTGCTTCCATCTCTTTTCATGTCCTACTTAGCTTTTAGTTCTCTGTATAATTATTGTTCTTTTTTTTGGTATTTGTTCACAAACTTACATCAGACCTCTTTCGTAACAGGATGTTCCTACTAAATTTCGAACAGGATGTAGTACAGAGGATGGAAATACACCTTGTTGCTGTCTTTCTGCAACACCCTAATGGGAAACAGTATTGGCAGTTTTATTTCTGTTTCAAATTTTGTGGTCTTTTTCTTTTCTTCTCTCCTGTAGGTTCCAAAACAATGCCTGTTTTACAATGCTTTTCATTGGTCACCGGATTCTTTTTCGAAAATTTGCGTTATTGACTGTTTTGAAAATGTGATAGTTTTTTGGTTGTTGAAGATATTTAAATAATATTTGCACATATAAATAAAAAATTGAATTCTGCATATATTTGTGTAATTTATGTGCGTGTGTGTGATACCAGACGTATGAGAAAGTGGTAAAGACGTTTTTCACCAAAAAACATATATTTTATAACAAATAAAGAGAGAAAAAATTAGTAAAAAATAACTTACCGTACTTATCGAATTCCTTGGCAACACTGTACACTAAATCACACGCAAATCTGTTGTATTTATGTTCTTTCATTGCAAAATTATCAAAATATTGCCGGGGGAACTGTATAAAACATGTAGAAATGCAGTAATACGTTCTTTGATCTTAGGCCTAGAGTCATTTTTGGTGCCACTTCAACATATTCGATATCAAACCTTTACAAGTCCCCAAACCAACACAACATTCTGTATATTCACTGCTGTGAAACTAAATAACTAAATAATTCATGATTCAGCCACGATTTAATGTTATTTTATTCTAAATACGATGAAACAAAGATCTATAAAACCGATACATCATCATGGCATCGTACCGGTGTGCAGATGTGGTCAGATTAATTGCTATAACACGTGTATCTTCCACCTCGACATCTTTACAACAATCATTTAGGAAGTGGGAATGTCCCGGCCTCGATTGCGCATGACCAGAACTATATACAAGCTGTGATTAGGCTGTGGTAGGCCTATTTCGCACGATGTCTCATTGAGCGAGTGCACCCGACAACAGTAAACAGCCGCCATCTTTTTTTTGTCAATCACACTTAACCAAAGCGCTGTGAAGGTTAATGCATGTCATATCCATCTTCACTACCATTATTTTAATTATTCCTCCATTGGAGTTTGTTTAGTTCTTTGCATGAGTTCCTCATTGGCAGGTTCCTTATACCATTTCAAATCTTCGACTCTGTGCAGGCAATCATTGATAAATGTTTGGTTTTCTGGTTGTCCCTTTTGTTGTACTCCATGTTTCTGAGCGATACATCAGCACCGATTTAACATTTGAGTTGTAATATTCTTAGTTTTATATTTCATGCAATTGCTTTAGATTTCCATGGTATTTCTTCTTCATCTGTATGTGTCTCATACTCCTGCAGATTAGCTGGATGTAGTCTGGAGAACGGAATGCATTGTATCATGGTTTACAGTTTAGCTGTGATATCTGCACCTTTTGGTCTCTCAAATCCAACTTCGGTGTGGCTACTAGGTCAATTTGACCCTATATGGAATGGGGCAGCCAACTCCATCCTATAATCTTCTTAGTCACCTCTTATAACATGCATAAAAGGTAAAAACTGTTGCTATTCATTGCTTCTCTTTCGGGCCTTGGCAATACGCAGGTGAATGACTAATTGATGAATGAGACTTCTGGACTGCATTGATGCCCTGAAGTGAATCATGCAGTTTATTAAAGTTATGATTGCTGTGACATAATGACAAATATGAATGACAAAGAAAAAATATATAATAGTATAAGTATGGTAATATATATGTATCTTATAATGTTCTATTATTTGTTTATGTTCTGATAGTCTTTGTCAAAGGAGCATGCTTGTGTGCAGATAGTTTCTGGCAGTCATTTGATATCAGATAAAAACAGTCGCAACAAGACTCGCAGAGGCAAGGTAGGTTAAACAAAATAATAACTTGCACTAAAAACTTTAGATTTTCTGAGGAGATGTTTTATATAAAATATTTTCGAATAATACATTTACTTTACCGCATGCTACCTGATCACAGTTAAAGGGATTATTTTATCTTTACTGCGTGCACTCTGTTGTGAATTACAAGATCTGCATGTATATTTTTAAAAAGTATTTCTTGATTCAACAGTTACAAGCTCATGCTAAATTCAGAGCAAACTTAAGCACCGTAGAACATTTAACATCAGAATATTAATTGAAGAACATTTTCAACACCAATGTGATCAATACCACAATTTAATTGATTTTACAAAGACCCTGGACCATGTTTGGCATAATGGTCCAAGGGAATACACTGAGACAATTTAATTTCTACACCACAATCATAGACATTGTTGAATCACTTTATAAAAATGCAAATAGTGTGACATTGTTGAATCACTTTATAAAAATGCAAATAGTGCTGTCTTATCAAATAATACAATTGGAGAGGTGTTTAAAACAAATGTGGGAGTTCACCAAGAATGCATAATGTCTCCAGTACTTTTCAACATATACCTAGAGCACATCATGCAGGAGATACTTCATAATTACAACAAGTCTATATCGATTGGGGGTTGCCCTATTTGCAACATGAGTTTTGCTGATCAAATTGATCTTATTGCTGGAGTTAACAGCAAAGTTGGAAAATGTTACCAGCAAGTAAAGGTATGTCCCATGGCAGCAAGCTGCCATTGGGGATGAAGCTAACTCTTCATGTATTAAGTCGCAGCAACCATTAGGTGGTGTTGCCAGTTCCCTTCCCTGCTGTCTTTACCTCCCCTAACTCATGTGTCAGGTACTCATTTGCAGCTAAGTCAACTGGAGGAGTAGTCGTGTCAAGCGAGAAATCACAACCCAGATTTTTCATTTGTCCGGATGAGGTTTCGAATTTGGCACACTGTAACCCATTGATAGCAGACAAGCCCACTATGAACTAGACTACTGCGCTCCCCCAGTAATACCACCAGCAAGTACAGAATGAAACTCAACACAGAAAAGAGC
This sequence comes from Meghimatium bilineatum, assembly GCA_034231615.1. Taxonomy (NCBI): domain Eukaryota; kingdom Metazoa; phylum Mollusca; class Gastropoda; order Stylommatophora; family Philomycidae; genus Meghimatium; species Meghimatium bilineatum. The sequence continues at coordinate 34,367,946 of CM067316.1, read as the reverse complement.
GAGGTCTTGGTTAACAGCAGAGACACAGAAGAATAGACTAACATCATGATGAATGGATATAAAATTGAGGAGGTAAATACTTTCAAATACCTCGGATCTAGCATATGCAGCGATGGAAAATGCAAAGCAGAATTAAAAATAAGACTGGAGATGATTTTGCTTCTTCTTCTTCAGCGTTCACTCTCAAAGAACCACAATGAATATTTTGTGTAATTTTCACCAGGGAGCGTGAAGTACGTTGTGCTGCAAGTTCCACAGTAAAACTGTGATTATTTGCACCCCTGTTGACCACTTGTGGTCAGGACGTTCGAGGTCCAGCACATCCGTTTTCGTCATTCCTTTATTTCGGGTTTGGTCCCTAGTCCGTGACAGCCTGTGTATCTGTCGCCGGGCACGCTGGTGTGAAGTGCCTCTTCGCCAAGACGCTTGTCGAGCGCGTCTATCTGGCATGAGGTGCCTCACCGTCTATAAACCCATCTTGTGCAATTGAACGAACTCTGCCTGTGTCCATCGGGTACTGAACCTTTTCTCATCCACGAGCCTGGTTCCGAATGAGGAAGAACTCGCCAGAAGAGTTGGACACTGGCCCGTTCGCCCTCCTACCCGAGGCGTCGTTCACAGACATCGTGAACCCCTCGTACAAGTTTGAGTCTCACACCACGCGTTTGTGAGCAAGGCGTTCTCGAGCTGAGCGACCTTGTCCCAATAGCGCCTGAGCCCATCAGGTACTGAACCCTTTCTCTCTGCAAGCGTATTTCCGGTGTAGGAAAGCTTGACAATAGAGTTGGGCCAGGGCTAAATCGTTGTCCTATTTGTGCCTGAGCCCATCAGGCACTGAACCCTTTCTCTCTGCAAGTGTATTTCCGGTATAGGAAATCTTGACATTAGAGTTGGGCCAGGACTGCTATCGTTGTCCCCTTCTTGCCTAAGCCCATCGGGTTTGGAACCCTTTCTCTTCGCGAGCATATTTCCGGTATAGGAAGGCTCGACATTAGAGTTGGTTTATGTCTTTTTTGCTTTTCCGAGCGCCCACAATTGGGTCTGGGTCTCTGCTTATAAGGATCACAGGTAACTAGAAGCTCGTCTCGAGCTAACAGAGCTTATAGTTCCCGTTTCCTAAGAACTTTTCATTTGCAGTTTGCGCTGCCCTCTGGCGCTGTTCTGCCCTTTCATTGTGTCATTGTACTCATTATGACATATTTGTTTCTCTCCATGCAACCCCCTTTACGTGTCTTTTACATTGGCCGCCCATCCAATGTTGTGACTGGACTAACAGACTGGACTGTATGTCGACAGTGTCGCTATACGTGGTGATGCAAATATTGTCGGAGATATTGTCTGTCTCTTTTGCAGTCAAGTCTCTTTCCATCTGCTTCCTCCACATTCTTGGACACGATCCCCAAATGATTTGACCAGAATCAGCTCGATCTGCTGTTTTCTGTTACCAGGGTGCACCGCAAGGAGGTACATTTGGGATCTTGGTTATCTGCTAACCCTGGGTCCGCCCAGAGCATTGCGTTCCCTTTGCACCCCATTTTGCTTCTATGTGTGTTAGAGTGAAAATCAAACTTTATTATTCACTAGTGCTTTACGTTGTGCTGTATGGTTGTGAAAGTTGGACACTCACTGTGGACATGAGAGATGACTACAGGCTTTTGAATAAAAATGTTCACCCGTGTGTTGCCAGGTCCCGAAAGGGGAGCAAAGAATAGCAACACTGTTTACCTTCCATGCATGTTGTAAAAGGCGACTAAGGAGGTTATGGGATGGAGTTGGCTGTCCCATCCCATATAGGGTCAGTGACCCAAAGCCACGCTGAAGTCGGATGTGTCAGGCCGAAAGGCGCAGATATCGCAGCAGTGCTGTAAACCATGACACAACGCATTCCGTTCTCTGGACTACATCCTGCTAATCTGCAGGAGTTTGAGAACATACATAGAAGAAGAATAAAAATGTTAAAATTCCTATAGAAAGCATAAGACAAATGTGTACATAAGAAATACAATAGAGATGTATACAGGTCCACAGGAACCATTGCTTTCAATAGAGAGATGACAAAAACTAGCATGGTTTGGACATGTTTGCTAACATGATTCCTTGTCAAAAATAATATTGAAGTGAATTGTTGAGTGGAAAAAGCAGAGGACAAATAAAGCCATGAACAGACATCAAGAAATGGACAGGACAAGATTTTTCCTCACTCATCCACATTGTTGAATATAGAAATGGCTGGGGGACTCTGTGTACTGAAGCATCTAATATGGTACCCTCGACGGGTTGCGGAGTTATAGATAGATAGATTCTTGATAAAAATGTTTATTTATTTTCAAAATGACTTCGTTTAGCATAATTTTCCAAATCATTCTTCTTCTTCAAGTAAGGTTTCACTAAGGTCAGCATTGTCAATATTGTATATGGCTAGCTCTAGTTGATCAATCAAGTGCCATGCTGAGTGGCATAGGTGATCATGTTTATCCACAACTCTCTGTCTCTTGTATTGTTAATAAGTTTAGTTGGTGACATTCTATCATGCCATAATGACAACCAATCCAGCAACTTCTCTCTCTGTCTTCCTTTCTCCCCGAGATTTTTTCAGTTGTTACAAAATGTTCAATTTTTGCACTTCTCATTTCATTCGCTAAAAATCTTTAACATCTGCTTCTGATTTTTGCTATAATTTGTTATTTTAGTTCAACATCTCATCAATTTCTTTTTCATTATACATTAGTTTTCTTATCTGTCCGTGGTATTTTCATAATTCTTTTCAAAAACACATCTCAGTTCACTCTTTGTTTGTATTTTGTACAAGGTAATCAGTTGCAACTGCAGCAAAACTAATCTGACAGCTGGAAATTAGAAACAGGAACATTTTGCTCCAACTACAATACTGGAGTTCAAGCATTAACAATAAGCTGCCATCACTTTGAATAGTACTTGACACTCTCTGACTGTCAAGTGATTATTTTCATATATCTGTTATGCAGGGTTTCAAGGTTACCTCACCTGAGAGACAGACTAAGGATCACAGCAAACAAATAGAGTATCACTGTACTTCATTGGTACCATCACACTTTGGTGTCTAGGGAAATGAACTTTGTTGATGAGCAGGCCAAAATGGGAGGAGAATGTATGCAGAAAGACAATGAAGTCACATCAACAAAAGAAAGAGTTATACCAAACATCAGAAGTGAAAATAATATGATAAACGATATCTACAACTAACAAAATTTGCAGGGACAGTTTACCATACCTTGCCAGAAGGCAAAACACTACAGAATACATGAACATATGCACAAGATTGGACTGCTTCTCCATTGTGCATATTTGGAACAGATGAACAGACCACTGAGTATATCTTGCGGAATTGTCCCCAGTATGAATAAAATAGAGGTACATATTGGCCCAATGGCTCAACCTTGCAAACAAAGATGTATGGAACCAAAGAAGAATTCAAGACAATCATAGATTGATGGTGTAGACATTAAATAGCGAATAAAAGAAATGAGGTGAATTGACTTCCATATTATTGGATACATAACCCTTCTAATCTCAAAGCTTGGTTCCAGTATAGAAAACACTCATCAGTAAAGTTAGACTAGGGTTGGTTCACCTTCATAGCAAAGGTTTCTTTCACCAACCTCGTCCAAGTTTGAGTTTCTACACACATTTTTCTGCAAACTGGGGTGATATGACTTCCTACCTTTTGCTTTTCCATATCACATGCTTCCAGAAGATAACTAGAAGCTTGCTTGACTGTGAACAAAACTTTTGGTATGGTTTCCGTATTTAATTTTCTCTACTGTACTACCACTTGCACTTAACGTTGTGCTCTAGAGCTGTACTACCTTTACATTTTATTCAATATACTAACCTTATGTCTCCAGAGACTTGTTCTTTGATCTTGCTTTCATTATCTATGTGGCATGACAAACCTTGCTATCCAGATCAGCTGATGTCTTATATTGTATTGTGATATTGATTTATCTTTGGGTATAGAGAGTTGTTGTTTGTCTTGTGTAAGCAATTCTCATTCCATCTTGGTCTTCTCGGCCAGGACATGATCCCTAAGGTGTTAGCTCGGTGTTTCTCACAAGCTTCGAAACAACTTATTTCCAGAATGCCCTCCTTGGAAGTGCTTGTAGGGTTTTAGCTATCTGCTATTTCTGGGAGTTGCATGAGACCAGTGCAAAAAAACAAACTTCTCATCCAAGGATCTCTTTATTTAGTCATTTGTTTTTAATTAAATCTATGAAATTCTAGTATATATCTACACTCAAAGGTATCTGTTAGCATATGCTCGTGTTCCTCTAGTCAGCATATTGTATGGACATTCTGTTACTAATTGTTGATGTCTGTGTACAGATATAACTTGTACCACAATTCTATAATTCGTTATGTGTTGTCTTACCCTCAGCTGCTCTTGCGTCCTGAGGTATGGTACGAACTCAAGCATGGTGAGGAAATTTTGTTTGCAGATATCAAATGCATCTATGAAATTTCAAGAGAGGTAAATTTATCTTGCTTATATGAAGAGTAATAGTTAGTTAAGAGGAGCGCGGTAGCCTAGTGGATAGTGAGCTTGCTTGCTATCATCTGGTTACAGCGTGCCAGGTTCGAAACCACGTCCGGACATAAAAATAAAATATAAAAAAATCCGGGTTGTGATTTCTCACTTGACACGACCACTCCTACAGTCGACTCAGCTGTAAATGAGTACCTGACGCATGAGTTAGGGAAGGTAAAAAACAGCAAGGAAGGGAACTGGCCACCCCACCTAATAGTTGCTGTGGCTTAGTACATGAAGAGTTATCTTCATCCCCGACGGCAGATGCCATGGGACCTACCTTTACCTTTTAATAGTTAGTAGATAAGGATCTACATAGAGGAATAGAGGAACACAGGAATGTGCTTTCATGACTACATATCCTCTGTCAGCTATATTTTATTTAGTGTTATTTCTCAAATAACTGCCGTATCTCTCAGGTAACAAGATTTAGTTCTACTAGATTTCAAGCAGGATATAGTCCAGAGAATGGAAATGCATTGTATTGCTAATCTATTTGCTCCAATATAATTGCACATAAACATAATATTCAATGCTGATGTAAACATGATATGGTTGAAATATGAATAATCTGAATGAAATAACGTGTCTCGAGTACACAGGTTGGAACGGTAGACTGTTTGATGAGAAACCCTACGAAACCTCTCTAGATTATATCTATCTTAAAAGTATAAATATTGAGCTTGTCAGTGTCTAATCATGTCCCAAATTAATCTGGGACAGATACATTAATCAAAGTAGCGTTTTGTGTGTGTTTTTTGTGTGTGTTTTTGTGGCGTTCACTCCATTGTAATCAGACTGGATATTCATGTGATTTCCGCCGGGAGCATAGTTACGTTGTGCCACCGTTATGCGCCTTGTAGGCCTAGCACATCTGATTTCGGCATGCCATGACATTTTGGGTGGGCTACCCTAGTCTGTGACAGCCTTCCTATCTGTCGACAAGGCAGCGAATGTGTACTGACACTACGTCGAGACGGTTTTTCCTTCACACCTATCTTGCGCGAGGTGTCCCGCTGATAGTGAACTTGTCTCGTGTAATTAGACGTATTGTGCCGGTGCCCATTGGGTACTTAATCTTTTCTCATCCTCGAGCCTGGTTCTGGTTTAAGAAGAACTCGATGAAAGAGCTGGACCCGGACTCGTTCGCCTTCTTAGCCGAAGTGTTGTTCACCAACACCGTGAACCACTCGTACGAGTCCTTACACATATTTAGGAGCGTCAAGGACTAGCATTTTGTACTCAAGCTGAACAGTGCTTGTCACCTTGAACTGCTGTGCCTGTGCCCATCTTGTACTGAACCTTTTCTCCCCGCGAGCATTATTCCGATATAGGAAAACTCGAAAGTAGCGTTGGACCCGGTCTGGGATCACTGGTAACTAGAAGCTTGTCTTGAGCAAATAACACTTTAGTTCGTTTCCTTGAAACGTTTTCCGATTCTCTTCGCACATGCCGCTGCTCATCTGTGCTGTGTTAACTTCTCAGTGTACTCATTGTGCTGTTATTATTCTTATGGTGACTGACGCACCAATTCTTTATATATCTAATAACATCTGTCCACTTCGTAGCAACTGCATTGGCTGCCCCTCCAATGTTTCTACATTGTACATTATATGCAATGAGTGCCCTAGACTGTCATGTTGTCTCTAAGCATAGTCATAAATTTGCAGGATTTTGGGAAATTCCCTTGCAAATATATGATCCATCTGTCAGGTACAATGTGATGGCAGTAAAGTGCTAGAGGATAACTCTTGGTGCAAGTGTCGGTTCATTCAAGACAATGAATTATGGAAACCATAATAGAAGCAGTGATCATGGTCGATAGCGGGCTGCATACTGTCTTTCATAATAAATGAGTCTTTCTTCTTCTTTCTGTCCTCGTGTACCTTTCGGTGTTGAGGGGAGTGTGAGTGTACAGTCTTTTGCCCTTCTATTTGCCTCTTCCGCTGTTATATTTCCGAGTGTCTCTAATACACTATCCACCTTTTACGAGGGCGTCCAATAGGTCGACTGTTTTCGTATCGTTTGTTAAGTGTTTTTTGGATAATACTTTGCTCTTTCTGTCTGGTTATGTGGCCGTACCTTTTAATTTGTTGTTTCTGGATGTATTCTATTGTTGAATTGATCCCTAATTGTTTTCTTAGTGCTTCATTCCTGATTTTGTCTCTCAAGCTAACTCAAATCATACATCTCACACATTTCATTTCAGTGGTGTTAATCTTATGTATTGTTCTAGAATCTAATGTCCAAGTTTGACACTGATAACACAATGTTGGTAAGAAAATGGTGTTGAAAAGCGCTTTCTTTGTTTCTAGTGTAATATCTTTGTTTCTTAGTAAAGGTGTTAATTGACCAATGATCTGACAGGCCTTATTACATCTTGCGTTTATTTCTGCTTCTTGTTTATTGCCATATCACAATGTGCTGTCTGCTGTAAAATTATAAATGAGTCTGCTGTAAAATTATAACAATAGTATTGACGCAAATCACAGTCATTCATTTTTACAATGGACACAGATTTTCAAACTATTTGGTATGGTTATGAAAAAATACAGATAACAGTATACAAGACAGTTTCAACATTTTAACAATAAGGTCTTTATCGAGAAAATACAAGATAAACAGTGAAAATAATGACAATAAAAACAAATTCATTAGACGGCAAACATTTAACAGTAGAATCCAAGGTAACAATGATGAAGTCACACACAAGTAATGTTGTAGAGATATGCATTATAAAAAATATGGTGAATAAAAATAAAATAAAACAATTATGCTGAGAACAAATGGAATAACAAAACATGAATGACAACACAACAAAGGACCCAACCACCCAAATCTAAATAAATTACTAATCTGTATTTAGACCAAATGGCTTACGGGTACCAAACTGCAACATATAACGATTTTCAAGTTTGTGCCTATCTATATCACCAGTGGAACAAGATTTTATTGCAGAGACCTGAATGTCTTGCAAACCAAGATGATCAGCTTCATTGTAATGCATAGAAGTAAACAATCTGTGGTTAATGGCATCAAAAAGATGTATCACATTGTTAGTGTTAAAAAGCAGTTGTTGGCAGAAACAGTCCGTTATTTTGCTAGCTTCACCTATATCGTTCATGTTACAGCGTTTACACATGATAACGTAAATGACTTTACAGGTTAAGACACGGTCGATAGTAAAAGTGGCCTTAGGAAATGATATGGAGCTGATCTGCACTACATAAGCACTGGTGCTACAATGTCGGCGTCGCAAAGAACCATGCAGAAATGGTCCAATACATTAGCCCTGAAATGACTGAGGATCAAGATGTCCTTAAGAATTTTGCCACGCATATAGGCAACCAGAGGACTGTTGTGGATGGATGGTTGTTGACCCACATGTTGACAGGGCCTGATAGGGGAGGAAAGAATAGCAACACTATTTACCTTGCATGCATGTATAAGAGGTGACTAAGAAGGTTATGGTGTGAAGGTGGCTATCCCATCCCATATAGAGTCAAAGTGACCCAAAGCCATGCTGAAGTTGGATGTGTCAGGCCGAAGGCGCATATATTGCAGAAATGCTGTAAACCATGACATATCGCATTCCGTTCTCCAGATTACATCTTGCTAATTTGCAGGAGTTTAAGGATGAGCGCAGAAGAATGAATTCTCATTTCATCTTGGCCAGCACTGCCCGGACACAATCCATAATACCTTAAGACAAATATTTTGCATGAGCTTCGAGAGATTTAAATGAAATGCCAAGAAAATGAGGAATTGTCATGGAAAATCAGCAGTGTTGTTCTCATTTAAGCATTTATGAATAGACCTTGTTATCGTAAATTAAGGCCATTCCACTTGTTGAACACCAGGTTGGGGCGATATTGATGGGGTGATTGACGTGGTGCTAATATCTAGTGCTGACATTTTCTCTGTGCGTTAGACTATGCTGAGTTCAAGGATACATCCATTTTGATTGTTCTGTCTTGTTATTGTTACAAACCCTCGTATATGAACATTGCTATTATTAAACAATCATGTTGCTAGTGGAATATAAGACTGCCATTTCCACTCTGGGCCATCTTTTTTTAGCTCTGCACATGAAACGCCTCTCTTACCTTTATTCACTAAATCTTCTTTTACCCTATTCTTCTCTTTGTAGGTTGCAATCAAGTTGTTGTATTTGTAATGTTAATATCAATATTTGATATAATCTCGGTTTCAGATATATTCATGTGGAAATGACAGTATTTCTGGTAAGTACTTAGGTATCAGTATTTGAATTGGTTAGAAATAATGTTTACTCTTTAAAAAAGATGTTTCACTATATTGTATTATTATTGATAAAGGATTTGCCAAAGAAGGAAGGATGATTTTTTTACACAAGACAAACTTGCTGATAGTAAAGTTTTGATTTTCTACGCCAATTAGATGTTAGGTCACATTTTTCATTGACCAACATTAATCGATTAATCCATTGGAAATTTCTAGGCACAATATTCCTGTAGGTTGCCATTACTTTCGGGAAGGAACAACCATTAATCGAGCACTGTAAAGAGAACACATTCGTTCTAGTCGGCTAAAAGAAAACTACGCCTGTTTGGTCATATAAAGAGACATAACTGTTTAGAAAGACAAATAATGGAGGGAAGAGTACCTGGAAAGAGGAGAAGGGGCAGACCAAGAAGACGATGGACTGACGACATTAAAGATAACATGAATACATCGCTAGAAAATGCAAGCCACATCGCCCAAGACAAAGAGAGGTTCAGAGAGTTCATTGGGAAGACAACGTTCTGGAAGGAATATGTCACATGACACATTGATCGTGTAAACATCTTTAGGAAAAGTTAAGCTGAGTTATGAACCAGTATCATAGCACACGGTTTTTCCATAAGTGCCGAGGTGCCTAGTCTGTGGATGACCATAAACTGTCTGACTAGCGGCTTTTGCTGCGCTTGCTCAGTAATGATGGTGCCATTACTCAACCTTCCCAGAGCAAGGAAACATCTATTTAGTGGATAGATTAAATGTTACGTAGACGGATGATTTATCACAGAACTGAAACTTTTAGTGATGTCTAGGAAGATGTTTACAGACAGAAAGAGGAAAGAATACTTGTTGATTCCTGGAAGATATTTACATTCCAAGGATAGAAGACAAACTGTTACTGATGCCTGGAAGATGTTACAAAGTATAGAAGACAAACTTATTTCTTGTTCTATGTTTGTTCTCAAATTACTGCAGAATATAGTCTGAAGAACGGAATGTGTTGTGCAATAGTTTACAGCTTAGCTGCAATATCTGTGCTTTTCTGCCTGACATATTACACTTCAGCATGGCTTCTAGGTCATTGTGATCCTCTGTGGGATGGAACTGCCAACTCCACCCTAAAACCTCCTTAGTAGCCTTTTACAATATGCATAGTAGGTAGTGTTTCTATTCTTTGCTCCCCTCCCCTTTCGGGCCTCATCTATACACTGGTGAAACTATTACTGATTTCTGGAAGCTATTTTACAGGTCTAGGAAAGATTTATTGTTATTGATAGAAACAATTTTTGTTGATAGAGAAATGATTAAATGCTACTGATAAAAGTAAAATTGTTACTGATGAAAATTAAAGTTTGGAACACATTCCAACAAGTAGACTGGTTGACTAACATTCTAGTTGCAATGATGTTCATTTCTTGTAATATAACATTTGAAGCCTTACTTCTTTATCTTTATATGGAATCCTGATCATCAACCTCATTAATTTTATTTACCTGTGTTGTTTCTCATAAGGAGATTAATATATCTGAACATTTCATTGCTCTACCACCCTACACAGAACACTTCTAGTGTCTTTGGATCTGACTGAAGAAGAAGAAGGTGTCGGAGTAGGTAGAACATGATGGAGAGCAGCGCTATGGGAGTGGAAAGACGTAAGCACAAGCTCCGCAAGACGAATGAGAGTTGAGATGTGAGGATGCTTGTCGAGGATGAACTTGAAGGCCTTGAGACCCTCTTGAGTGTTGTGTGCAGGTGTAAAGGGATCAGCCATCAAGTAGAAATGATTGAAAGACACCATTTCCGGGAAGATATCCAGGAAGTCTGAGATGTATTCAGTAGGGCAGAAACACAGAGACAATAGGTCTGCCGGGGTTGAAAGGCTTGTGAATTTTAGATAGAACATAGAATGCAGGACGAATGAGAGTTGAGATGTGAGGATGCTTGTCGAGGATGAACTTGAAGGCCTTGAGACCCTCTTGAGTGTTGTGTGCAGGTGTAAAGGGATCAGCCATCAAGTAGAAATGATTGAAAGACACCATTTCCAGGAAGATATCCAGGAAGTCTGAGATGTATTCAGTAGGGCAGAAACACAGAGACAATAGGTCTGCCGGGGTTGAAAGGCTTGTGAATTTTAGATAGAATATAGAATGCAGGAGTATCCAAACTGCTTTCCCTAAGACATTGAGTGGCTGCTGTCATAGGGAGAAGGTTGACAGCTATTAAATCCTTGATGAAGGTAGACTCATAGAAAGAATGACTATATCATTGTGGTCTACAAATAGGGTCTTTCTTGCATGTATTGACCCTGTAGAACAAGGAATTGGAGCTTCTGTTGATAGCGGTCCTTATGCCAGACAACAAAGCTCCCCCTTATTGGCTGGCTTGATGACACAATGTTGTTGCGGCTGCAAAGTTACCTTAGTGCACAAGACTCTGCAGAGGAGATGTTCATACATCTGAGGTTGGTTGTTGTTCTGAGTGTCTTTGATGTAGCTGTCCAGGGTCCGGGATGCACTAGGCTTAGATGTCCAGTTGTGCTTGCAGGAAGCATTCCTGGAGAATATATCATTCAAGCTGGAGAACTATCGAGATGGTTCACTGTCCTGGAAATGGAAATGTAAGCACAGTTGAGTATCTTAATGATAGTATGTAGTTGCTTCATACTAGAAATATTCAATAAAGGATACAGAAGTTCTTGTATTCCTATCTTTGACATTTCTCTTGACATTAGTTAATGGATAGATTTTTTCCATCTGTGACGCACATTTGATTTTCTGAGCATGGTTGATTCTTGTGGAGCAGCGTTGTCTACTGTTGGGTCACTGCAGTATGAATGCTACACTCTGTGAATTCATATTTACATTTCCTGTAAAAAGTGCATGAACTCTGTTGCATGACCAGAAACCCTTTCTCCATTATGGCTGACGAATACCGTAACCTTTTGTAATAGAAAAATTGTATGTCTGATATCAAGACACAGTTTGCAAGATTGATTAGATTTGTGTATAAAATAGCTAATGAAAAAATAACATTCTTAACGTTTTATAGAAAAAAAGTTTTAAATATTGTTTAACAATGCATATGTTTTGAAATTGTATAGTTTACAGAAAGTGAATTTAGTATATATTCTTGCATTTCCAAATCTGTGGTCCTTAAGTTCCAGCAACTCAATTGTCCACAGAGTCTGAAGAGAACAAGGATGAAATAGAGACTGTATTGGTTGAAGACAGTGGTGAGTAATATGTGTTCGCTAAGTATCCTGTATTTACATTATTCACTGTTTCTTCTTCATTGTTCTTCTGTCATTCATCAGATCACAACACCTGTAGTTCCCATGAACTGTATGACTTCTTTCAGGTCATACATTGAGCTGTCTATGTAACATTATCTTTTGTTTTCTCCCTATAATGCTGGTACTCTTAGAAAGAATGCATAATTTCAGTTTTGATATTATATACAGATAAATTCTTGCTAAACTTATTTTATATGTCAAATATAAAGATCTGCCTAGCATAGTGGTTAAGCTGTTTACTTTGTGCCCAAGAGGTTGAGGGTGTGAATTCTACTTGCGATGTCTTGTTTACAAAGTATTTTTTTAAGATCCTTGAGGATTATCGCTTTAAACTATGGATTAACATGCTATGATTGGTACTCTCTCGGCAGGCAGGTGGTGTGCTGCTTTGTTGAGATGGATGTAGTACATGTGGTAATCTGAGTACAATGATCACTGAAATAAAAAACAAATTTGATGTTGATGTACTGAAATATGTTTGTTGCCGGGACCAGAAATAGGAGCAAAGCATAGCAGCATTGTAACCTGCAGTGCATGTCATAAGTGGTTTAGGAAGGTTGAGGTTGGTTGCCCCAACAGGTGGCCACAAAATGCAGCCGAATTATAATTTCTGAATTGTCTTAGTTATTTTCAATAATACAATGTTTTTGTGAAGAGAAATGCATCTGTTGATCACATTGCTGGAATTTTCAGATCGACACAGCACTAATAGATATTCAAAATGTCGGCTAATTAGCATACTTATAATGAAAATAAATTACATATCTATTAAACGTAATAAAATACCACTAACATAATATATTTTTGTATTCATAAAGACATCTGTTTATCAATTCTGTTCAGGTAACCTTTCAACCTTATTTAGTATTTCCTACTTATTTGTTTCGTTACTGCTTCACTCTCCATTTTGTCAGACATCCTCTGATATTTTGGTTATTTATATCTGTTTATCACATTGCTTTGTTTCTCAGATGCATGTACAATTTGAGACTTCTGGTAAAAAATGATGAACAGATTAATGTGTGTGTTTTGTGTGACATCATTAATGATAGTAGTAGGACCATATGAGAGTTCTAGTGGTAGGAGTTTAAGAATAAAAAATGTATATAGACTAATAATAACATAGCCTATAAATATGTGTGAGTTTGTATGCATTTACATTTGTTTATACCTCCGAGCAGACCAAGAGGCAAGTAGAAATCTGGATATGTTTGCTGCAGCCACACAAGCTTATATTGCAGATAGTGTTGATGAAGATGCTGATGGTAAGTTTGTAGTTTCTCTGAGAATCTCTCACATCAAAATGCTTTGTATTACATCAACTAATGCATGCAAATGGAATGCATTATCAAATGGAATGCGTGCAAATGGTTCCCATGGATTGCTGGTTTAATACTCTTCACTTGCTCCGCAGATTCCCAGTTCTGCTTATGCTAGACATTTAATACCAAATTCCTTCAAAGACAAGTTAGATATGTTATTTAAAGCAATGTCCACATCCAGCAGGCACTCACTAAGCAATTCAACATGTTAAAAAATTATACACATGCTTAAAATATATAGGAAGCACTTTTTTTTGTGTGAAAATACAAATATGAAAGGTTTCAAGAAAGAAATATACTTTCACATTTTGTAGTTCAAGCACAGATACTTGTGTATTTTTTTCTTTCAATCCCCAACTCACACCTGATCTCTCTTATCACTGGACAATGGTTCTACAAAATTTCCAGCTGGATTTACTCTAGAGAACAGAGATGTTTTGTGTCACTTTTATTTGTACCAATAGCCTGACACACGTCTGACTCTACACTAGTGTTTATTTGAAGGTGGTCCTTATTTGAAATCCTTATAACCAAATAAGTACATTTTAAAAAAAAAATGGGAAAAACTTGTGGGATGTCTATTTTAACAATTTATAAATGTCATAGCACTTAAACAGTTGCTGTGGGGATAGTTCTGAATTTGATCCCAACTCAAAATACATTGGTGTCTATTTCTCTTTTTTATGTTTCAGAAGTCGACTATACCAGAAATTAATCACAGTCTATCTGCACAAATCCTGCTCACATTTCACTGTGGTATACAAGATCTGTTAACTATCTTCCTCTGAATATCCACATAATTGATACTTTTCTTTATTCTACACAATAATCTTCTTCTAGTTTAAAGTTAAGAAGTGCATGTTGTTAAGCTTATGCTTCATTCTTTATGAGAGGTAGGTATCTACATCTACTTCAGTATTGCATAGATCTATATCCCATGACATGTCGCTATTTGCTGTAAGCAGAACAGACAGACTTGTACTTATGCTGTGAGCTGACAATGGATAACTGAGAAAGAATTTAATTTATTTGGCAAGTTCCTGCTGGTTATGAGAAATACTGTTGAGTGCACATTTAAGCTTCAATTGGAGGATTGTGGTATTAAATATGGCATGAGCAAAACTTGGCACTGGTGGGGAACAGTGAGTTGTGTTTTACCAGTGAGTCATGTGAACCATCAGCACGAGTAATCTGTGACACCTTTTGAGGGAGACTGAGCACTGATTGGGCCAAGCAAAATGCAATGTTATAATTTATAACCAAAATTTATAAGCTGAAGAATAAAAATGATAGAAATAATAGAAAAACAATAGAAAAATCTCCATGGACAAAATATGGAACTCATCACACTTATGCAGTAAAAATAATGGAACTCTTTACACTTATGCAGTCAAAAAAATGGAGCTCACTACACTTATGCAGTCAAAAAAATGGAGCTCACTACACTTATGCAGTCAAAAAAATGGAGCTCACTACACTTATGCAGTCAAAAAGACAATACCATTGATAAACTAGTAAAGGAAAGAGCAAATTATTATTTTGAGACTGAGAACAGGTCATAACAGACTCTATATATATATATATATATATATATGAAATTTGTGGTTGTGACACTGACATGTGTTTTATATTTTAGTTTAGTTTGATCCTTTCGTGCAGGTGGCACATAGGGCAGAGGATTAGATTCTCCTGTGTTGCAGTCCACTGCCTGCAGTTTTAGCTCTTGTTTGGTCTTGCAGCCTATTATTTTCCCTTCTTTAAGTATGGTGTTTTTTAGGGTTGTTTTAGGCCTTCCTCATTTTCTTTTACCCTCAGGTGTCCACATAAGAACTTGCTGGTTTATTCTGTTTTCATATAGTCTTAAAACGTGACCCAGGTATTTCCATCTGCATTTTCTTATGATGTTTGAAACATATTCTTGGTGTGTTTTGTTTCTTAAATCACTATATGTGATGAAATCACTCCATTTTATGTCCTTCAGTTTTCGAAGCTGTTAAATTTTTGGTCTGTTGCTTGAGTTGATTTCCAGCTTTCACTAACATACGTTAATACTGGGACAATACAGGAATTGAATAGCTTTAGCTTGGTATATATGCAGTCTTTCAAAAATGAAAAATGTTCTACAGTATTGCCCACAGTCATCACCACAAGAAGATAAAACATCATATGAAGCAACTCTCAGGGACAAACTTTATGGCCCTGCCTTGGGGCTGGAGACCATGGAGTTCATTAAAGAAATCAATATTAGCATATAATTGAAGGGAGAATGAATAGGAAGAATAGAAAAGAAACTTGAGATGTAAACTATTTTTGCAATCAAACATTTTAAACAGATACAAAATACACAGCCAAAGACAGATGTGTTAGGCCATTGGCGCAAATAAAACAGTGACACAACGCATTTCCATTCTCTGGGCTACATCCTGCTGGAAATCTAGTAGGACCATTGTCTTGCTACAAGAGAGATCCAGCGGGAGTTCGAGAATGAACGATGAAGAAACAGAAAAAGATATCCTTCTTCAGCGTTCATTCTCAAACTTCCGCCAGATCTCCCTTGTAACAAAATCATGGTCCTACTAGATTTCCAGCAGGATGTAGTCAAGAGAATGGAAATACGTTGTGTCGTCATTTTATTTGCGGCAATGGCCTGAGACATCCGTCTTCGGCGGAAGAAAAAAATACAACAAACAATGTAATGGCCATTCTATAGTTTAATTCAGTCTGTTCAGGTAATAATCTCATACTGCTGCAAAAAAGGAAAATTGTGGAAATTTGAATATTTTATGTTCATTTTTTTAAAGCAAAGTTATTAACTGAAGTTATTAAGCAAAATTTAACTTGCCTGATTCAATTTCTCAGATGAAAGCTCTGTAGATGGTCTTGAAGAAGCAGAAACACAGGCATACATTTCAACTTTTGAGGATGAACAAAATAAGGAAGAGACTGCACTGGAATGTGAACCTACTCAGAAATTTGTGCAGGCTAGTTGATCAATCTTTTACTGTGCTACATTTCAGCATTTACTAAGTGAATGATTAGTAAATTTAAAAATGTAAAAAAAAAAAAGTGAATGAGTAAATATTTTAAAAATATATATCGTAAAAAGTGCCCTTCTTTTATCATGTTCATTCTAAAACTGCTGTAGATTAGCAGTACATAGTTCAGGAAACAGAATGTATAGTGTCATTGTTTACAGCTGTGCTGCAATATCAGAGCTTTTTAGCATGACATATCAGACTTCAGAGTGACTCCTGGGTAACTATGAACCCTATATGAGATGGAACAGCCAACTCCATCACAAAACATCCTCAGTCACCACATACGGCATGCATTGCAGATAGCAGGGCTGCTATTCTTCCGTCCAAATTGGTCCTGCTAATACATGGACTAAAAAGGTCAAATAGCAGTTTTATATTACCAAAAATATATATAAAGACAAAACATAAGACAGAACGAGTAAAAAAAGTGACAAAAATATTTCTCACCTTATGTAGTCGTAATGTTATAAAACCTTATGTTTTATAACTAGAAGTTGGCCCATTGTATATTTTAAAAAAATATTTACTTGCTATCCTGTGCACATTTTTACAATAGTCTCCTACTCATTCAGTGAGTGATGACAGAATAGTAAGAACATGATTAATAATGTCAGTACACCATAAAGTAGATGGGTGATTTAAATATTATAAGAATAAAATTCATGATAGCAACAATAAAGTATATCTCAAAATTACAAAGTATAATTCATAGATACAGTAATAAAGTAGTCCTAATGTTACAAGAAAATAATAGATACAATAATAAAGTAGTTCCTAATATTGCAAGAACATAATTCATAGATACAGTAATAAAGTAGTTCCTAATATTGCAAGAACATAATTCATAGATACAGTAATAAAGTAGGTACTAATATTGCAAGACCATAATTCATAGATACAGTAATAAAGTAGGTACTAATATTGCAAGACCATAATTCATAGATACAGTAATAAAGTAGGTACTAATATTGCAAGACCATAATTCATAGATACAGTAATAAAGTAGGTCCTAATATTGCAAGAACATAATAGATACAGTAACATATTAGATCTCAATATTGTTCAGTACATAATTCATGGATACAGTGATAAGGTACATGGATGATGATACAAGTCCTGTCTTTTGCATTTGTTCTAAAATTCTAGCTGGTTGGCAGGATGTAATCTGGAGATTATAATGCATAATCTGGCACAATATCTGTGCCTTTCAACTGGAATCATGCAACTTCATTTTGACATTTTCTGTCGCCTAAACTTTCTACAGGATTGGTAATTAATGCCATGCCTAACCTTCTTTAGTTGCGCTTTATGACATGCATGGTGATCCCATTCAAACTCTGGTCACATAAAGGTGACATAATTGTAAGAATATTCTTGTTTTGCCGCCAACATCAATGTACAGGGGTGCATTATGGTTATGAGTAGTAGCGTATCATATTCATGACAGCGATCAACCCAGCATTTGGCTGTGGTGATTTTCTAAGAAATATTTACATTCAGCTGGTTGTCATTGCTTTCTGTAAGGTCCTGATAGCTGTGATTGAAATTAAACCAGGTACCTTGCTCGGCCGAGATGTGCTCACTCCATCTTGGGCAAAGAGTAAAATTTTTGTAAATTGTAAAAATAGATACATACAGGCACATATTGACGCACACAGCAGATATATAATAATAACAGTCACTGTGAACCAATGTCATCGTACTCTGAGCAGACCCATATGTACTCAGTCTCCCCCAGCACATGTCAAGGAGTATGCATGCTAATTGTTCCTGTGGCTTGCTGGTTGAAAATGCAACTCATTCTAGTTTGTAGGCATACAGTGTATTAGTTCCATGTTTAATATGAAATTCTGCAAATCTCAGCCTCGATGTCTGCCTGTGTCCCCATCCAACATGTGCCTATGAAGAAGCAGTCTCAGTACGACCCTCTTATCCATTGCCAACTCCCCATCTGTCGATGCATTGGAAGCAAGTCTGTCCTCTCATTACCTCAAATACCTGTACATCCCTGGCAGTAAATCCATGTGATGCCACAGAGATTGGAAGTAGCTATAGATGCCAGCCACTCATATCAACATCAGCCATTTTGAATTTTTTGAAGCATGGACTGAGTCTAACACAATAACTGCCTTAGTAAATAAAATTCCAGAGAGCCACTTGAGAGCTGCGGTAACTGCCTCTACTCCCCTCCGCATGCTCAATGTGGTTTTCTTGTATGCTCACTATGTTCAACAATGACTCTTCTACTCACACCAGCAGTAAAACCCCAGAAAGATTTCTTGTCTCAACACACACTTCTAATAGCAGTAAACAATTAGAAGAATGTTCTTTATATAATTAGAATATAGATACAGACATGCCACAATATTATAATACATATCAGGGGATTAAACGTGCCATGGCCTGAAAGTCTATTGTCATTCAATCCTGCAACATCTAATAGGAAAAGCAGAGAAAAGACAATAAATGATAAAATCTCACTAGCTGTGAGCAGGTAGCTCTTGACAGCCCATAGTCTTTCAGACAAAAGCACAGATTTGTTAAGTTGTGCAACTGAGATGACACCCAGATTCATGTAAGATTGTCTCAAAGGCATGGTTGCGTAAGGGAGTTTTATGGATGCATGTTTAGTCTCTGAAGGGAGGCATTCTAGTGTGCCAGTAGCACAGGATTACCACATCCTGTAAAGAGTGCAGCACACTATTGAGCAAACTTTTTCATCATTCTTCTGTCAGTTTTGTTGACCCATCCTCAGTAATGGCACATCTAGTATTCCTCATCACCTAGGAGTCTGCCATAAAAATTCAATGCCAGATGGCCTGTATCTCTTAGTCATCCATGAGGGTTATTTGATAGAATATAAAATTAAGAAATTGAGACAAAATGTGACAATGATTTGTTCACTAGTGACAGGCTGTCAGCCTATCCCCTAACTTTTCTTATCCGCCTATTTCCTGTATGTCTGGAAAGAATACAGTGGTTCTATTCTGTGCACCCCAAACTAGAAGTCCAATTCCTGGTTGCAACATGAGTAACAATAGATAGATACAGACAAAATAGATGGATGACTACAGTAAACTTCTCAACTACATACCACCTACATTTCTCAGCCTTCTCTTTCTGACTCTGTACTTTAACTTTCCTTTCACAAATAAGAAATTGTGTATTTTATTATCTCATATTACTGTCAGGTCACAACTTATGTTCTAGATACATAACCAGAATCAAAGAATAAAAGTCTGCATTCCTACTAAATCAATAACAAGATAAATTTTGTTTTCAGCCAGAGTCATCACCAAATGGAAGGAAGGAAAAACTGAATTTTGTCAAGAAATCGCCCAGCTCACAAGCTGGGACCCAGAGTTTTGAAGGAAAATCCATATGTAATCTAACAGGTAGGTAACTATCTCATAATTAAAAAAAAACAACATACATGTTTTATAGGGGTTATGATTTTGAAAAAGATTCAAACTCAAGCGAATTTAAAATATTTAACATAATTCCGCTGTGATGAAAAAAGAATTAGCAAAAAAACAACACTACAACGTATTTTCATTCTCTGGCATACATCCTGCTGAAAATGTAGTAGGATCATAGTCCTGCTACAAGAAAGATCCGGTTGGAGTTTGAAAATGAACACTAAAGATGAACATAACTCATGTTTTCATTTTTGAATGACTCATGTTGCCTAATTTCTTTAGGCATATTACCAACTGCATCAAATGTTTGCCTTAATTTCTGACAATTTCCAGACCAGCTCATTGGCATTAAGATCAATATATGTATATAGTGACAATTTCTAATATAGTCAATTCCAGTCAATTTTCTGTTTTCTGATATGATGGATATATTTTCTGTGTTTTCTGTGATTGTGCCAATAGTAGTATGTGGGTTTCATTGTATAATGTGTTTGTCAATGGAGGTAGAGATGCTAAACTTAGTACCCATCTTATAGGATTGGTGATTTTGTTTTCCATTATCCATTTTCAAACTTCTGTAAGATGTAGTCTGGAGAACAGAATATGCTGTTTCATTGTTTATAGTTTGACTACAATATCTGTGCCTTTTGACCTGACACATCCAACTTCAGCATAATTTCTGAGTCACTTTGATCTTTTGTGGAATTGGACATCAACCCCATGCTCAAAACATCTTTAGTATCGCTATTCTTTGCTCCCCTTTCAGACCCTGATAACACTAGCAATTTGTGTTCTTATTCGAGAACAGGAGAAATGTAAACCATTCCAAGTTCTGATTTTTGAGCGACTTATTTTTTATGCAGACAAAAATGGCACCTTGATTACTCCAGTAATGGCTAATTGTTAGCATGAAATGTCATCACAGAGAGATAACCATAGTCATCAGCAGGGAATGTCCATCCATATACAAAATGTTTGTGATGGTGCACGAGGCAGAGGTATCCACATGGGGCAAAACAGTAAAGTGTGTGGCACACACGAGAAGCAATTAGGGTGAAAAATTTCAATTGATAAAGTATAGTTTTTTGGCAACCAAACGTTAAGTAAATATTTATTGTCCAAGGACAGAATGGAGATTGATGATGTTCTCTGATGAAAGACAGTTTAATTCTGTCTCTTTACGGTTTTCCTGCCATGCTGGAGCACATTTTTAGTATTTTATGGTAGTATTTGTATTTTTAAAATTTCCACTACTTTGTCCACATAAACAATTCTAACATCCAAATGTTGAGAAATGGATTGGTAATAAGAATAAGTTTAATTTGTTTGCTTAACATACAATATTGTATTGAAAGTTTAATTCAGAAAAAACCCAATAAAAACTGGGAATAAATAATAAAAATCTGTACATACTCAAACCTTTGTCCCAGAAAACTGAATCATAATCCATTTATTTTTAAATAAAACACATCTGAATATATCCTGAATCATTTTGTAATGTACACAAGTTTTGTAATGTATACAAGTATTTATATATATATGCAGAATTACTTATAAATGTCACATTGTCTTGAAATTAGCAAATTCAAAAAAAGTATGCAATTTTCACAGTGTTCTATTCTTTAGACCTACATTTTAGTTTCAATGATTTACTTACATATACTGGGGTGCAAAGGGAACGCATTGCTCTAGGCGGACCCAGGGTTAGCAGATAACCAAGATCCCAAATGTACCTCCACACGGTGCACCCTGGAAACAGAAATACAGCAGCTCTGTATACAGAAAAATACAGTGCTGATTCTGGCCAAATCATTTGGGGATCGTGTCCGAGAATGTGGAGGTAGCAGATGGAAAGAGATTTGACTGCACAAGAGACAGACAATATCTCCGACACCACCAGCAGCACCACATATAGCGACACTGTCGACATACAGTGAAGCTAGTCAGTCCAGTCCAAACATTGGAGGGGCGGCCAATCTAAAATGCACGTAAAGGTAGATGCATGGCGAGAGACAAATAGATTTCATACCGAGTACAATGAAACAATGAAAGGGCAGAACAGCGCTAGAGGGCAGCGAGAACTGCAAATAGAAAATGAAAAGTTCCTAGGAAAGGGGAACTACAAGCTCCGTCAGCTTGAGACGAGCTTCTAGTTACCTGTGTTCCTCACAGGCAGAGACCCAGACCCATTCATTGGCATTTGGTAAAGCAAGAAGACCTAATCCAACTCTAATGTCGAGCCTTCCTAAACCGGAAATATGCTCGCGAAGAGAAAGGGTTCCGTACTCGATGCGCTCAGGCACAAAAGGGACAACGATTTAGCCCTGGCCCAACTCTACTGTCAGGTTTTCCTATACCGGAAATACACTTGAAGAGAGAAAGGGTTCAGTACCTGATGGGCTCAGGCGCTATTGGGACAAGGACGCTCAGCTCGAGAACGCCTTGCTCTCAAACGCGTGGTGTGAGACTCGAACTTGGACAAGGGGTACACGATGTCGGTGAATGACACCTCGGCTAAGAGGGCGAAAGAGCCAGGGTCCAACTCCTCTGTTGAGTTCTTTCCCTTAAGGAACTAGGCTCACGGATGAGAAATGGTTCAGTACCCAATGGGCACAGGCACAGCACGTCCAATTACACGAGGCAAGTTCATAGACAGTGGAACACCTCGTTCGAGTCAGACGAGAGCAAAAAATCGTCTGGGCGAAAAGTCTCCACTACGCGTGCCTGGAGACAGATATAGAGGCTGTCACAGGCTAAGGGTAGCCCACCCGAATTGTCAAGGCATGCCGAAATCGGATGTGCTAGGCCTACAAGGCGCATAACGGTGGCACAACGTAATCACGCTCCCGGCGGAAATCGCACGGATATCCGTGATGGTTACAATGGAGCGAACGAAAAACAAACAAACAAACTTACATATACTTATATATATAACACACACACACAAGTTAGTTAGTTCCTTTCATGCCACCCGTGACACATAGGACAGAGGTTTTGATGTCTCCATGGGTTGCAGTCCGCTGCCTGCAATTTTAGTTCATCAGCATCAAGTGCCATCTCTGCAATAAAGGTACTTGATGATGATGAACTAAAATTGTTCTTATAAAGGTATGAATATTCACATACGCATGTGATACTCAAAAATCATGTTTCTGGATGTAGATGAGGGTGTTTGCTACATGTATTGCATTAACCCTTCAGCTTCATCACCACTCAACTCTGATTCGGAACTTTCATCAGTCAGATTGTAATAATTTCACATCATCATCCCTGTCTAAGCTAATTCATAATCATCACCATAGCACATCATCATTTAAACTAATTTCAAATTATTATCAAATGTATTTTGGAACATTTCCAAAGCCTAACTAGCTGTCAATGTCGATGAGGTATAGATTCGATTACTTCAAATAAAAGCAGCAATAAGTTACACAAACTCAAAATGTAAATATATATTTATATATAAATATGTGAAAATACACAGCCGAAGACGGATGTGTCAGGTCATTGGTGCAAATAAAACGGTGACACAATGGATTTCCATTCTCTTGATTACATCCTGCTGGAAATCTAGTTGGACCATTGTCCTGTTAGAAGAGAGATCCAGTGGGTGTTTGAGAATGAGTACTGAATAAGAAGATAAGAAAATATCATTCAAAATCAATATGAATATCTCTAAATTTTGTACAGTTTGCAAGATATATCTATTCTCGAAAGGAAATACCACAAATAGGAACTGTTCATTTGATTTTGCAGACATCATGATGTTTATAATTCACGATAGTAAATTCCTATCAAAATGTTTATTTCAGCAATTTTTTTTCATAGCGGGTCTTCAAAATGTCGATTTTAGTGGCTCAGTGGATATGGGGACTTAATATCTTTTGCTGATAGGAGTAATCGAGTCTGACGTTCTAGATAAATGTATGCTGATGTATGTATAATCCAGCATAACAGCTATGGAGAAGGCAACATATATGTTTGTGGTGAATTCTCACATGAACATCATACTGCCCTTCATGTTTTCACAGTTAACATAACCGTTGATGTCTACGTTAATCAAGTACTGCGACCTATTGTTGTGACTTTCTTCCACAATAACCAAGATGGAATCTTTCAGCATGACAACACTAGACCTCATACTGCTAATGTAACCGGGAATTTCTTAGCCCTGTAACCTTTCCTTGTACTGGATTGGCCTGCAAACTCTCCTGACATTAACTCTATTGAACACGTTTGGGATTTACTGATCAGAATAGTCTTGCAGCATGATATCACTAATGTGAATGATCTCGAGTGAGCACTCATTGCAGAATGGAAACATGCAGATGCATTTTTAATGGTTGCTTGTGTAATATATGCATATCTTTTACACAGTTTATTTAGCAGTTCACATGTTTATATAGAGTTTGTTGTAAATTGAATCAGTCGCTGCATAGTTGTAGTGACTTTTGCTTTATATATGTCATTTGAAATCTAGTCTGTCCCTCAGAAGTGTTTAAAAAGTCTGCACCTTTGTGTAATGCAGACTTCCATGCACCTTAGTCTTCTGCCGCATTTTCTCAGCTATTGTGGTGAAAAAATGTTTTGTAGGAAAGTTTTTCATTGAGACCTTGCATACATTTTTATATTGCAGAAGTGATCTGCTTCTAGCTATTTCCCTGAAAAAGTTTGCCATAAAATATCTGCTATGGGATACAGTTGTTCATTCTTCACACATGACCCAGCCATCTTAGTCACTTAATGCTGAGTATTTCAATTATTGATTGTTAGTTTTTTCCTCTGTAGCAATTTACAAGGTTATTTTTTTCTTCTGTTTTTTTTTCTTCAGCATTCATTCTCACGCTCCTGCTGGATCTCCCTTGTAGCAGGACTATGGTCCTACTAGATTTCCAGCAGAATGTAGTCCAGAGAATGGAAATGCATTGTGTCGCCGTTTAATTTGCGTCATTAGCCAGACACATCCGTCTTCGGCGGGTTTCTTCTGTTTGGGACATTGTGCTGCCAGGTGATGTTCATTATGTTGTGAAGACAGAAAAGGTAAAATATATTGAATCTTCTGTGATGTTTGGAGTATGATGTCCATCTTTCTGAGCTGTATAATAATAGCCTGATAGATTTCTGTTTTCATCTGTAATGATAATTGTGTGTCCTTGATAATGTGCTAAACGGAGAATTATGTTTTTAAAAATTAATATTGAATTTTATTTTTACATCTAGATACTCAGTGCAGTGAAGAGGATGTATCAAAAAACAACATTCAGGGTGATTCCATTCGCTCAGTTATGATGCCCACACAAGTGTTTGATGAAGATGAAGGAAGTGAAGATGAGGCTATCTTATTTGCTGTGTCCACAGTTGCATATGATGGAAATGATGATAGTGCAGATACTGAAGGAGATTGTAGCTCTACTGAGCCTACCCTAGTTGGGGATGTTGAAGCCCTGATGCACATTGATGACAGTATAAAAGTCAATTTAAACAGTACTAATAGTTCTAACAAAGCACGCCAGCAAGATAATACAGTTGTGATGTCCTCTAACTGCACCATTCTGCATGATAAATGCCTACCTGTAAGTGGAAGAAGCATTGATGACATACAGGTACAAACACCTGAATCTTATTCTAATAACCCAACACAGATTTTTCTGTCAGACAATGAGGAGAGTAATTCCGCTATGAATGAAAAATTCCATAAAACAAATAGCACCAAGAAACGTCAAAAACAAGCTCTTTTAGATAATGACAATGAATATTATGAAAATCCATGTGCCATAAAAAATCCCTCAGAGGAGTTAACTCAAGCATATGGTATTGAGGAAGATAACAGCACACAGACATGTGGTACAGACAGTGACCATGGAACAGCAGCTGCACTGGAAGAGCCTACTCAGGCTTATAGTGTTGAAGATGTAGATGCCACACAGATGTTTATAGACTCAATAGGAAATGATTGTACTGGAGGGGATTGTAATGGGTCAACTCAAGTTTGTGATGAAAAAGACTTCTCTCAGAAGTTAAACATTGTTGACATGAGTCTTAACAAAGCTATAACTGTGCCAACAGAGAAAGTAAGGTAAGCACAAGTTCTATAAAAAAAAAGACTAGAGAAAAGTTAATTACCTAATGATGAGATATCAAAATATGATATAAAAGTAAAGTAAAGTTAACCCATAGCATTTTTTAATGCCGTAGGGGTGTGAGATGTTAGCAATCTCACTTTTTAGTGGCTCTGCTATATGAGGGTGGTAGCTATCTCCTCTCCCTTGCAGTCTTTACTTCCCGAATTAATCTGGTAACCAAGTAAAGCTGGGTCGACCCGGGAGTCGTTGTGGTCTGAAAAATATTTCCATCTCAACTGAGAAATGAACCCAGGACCACTCTTATGCGAAGCAAGTGCGCTAACTACTGCGCTACTCTGCCCCCTTATGGCATAAAACAAAAACATGAAACAAAAGCACATTAGTTTTCTTAGCTACAGTGTTAGTATCTCCTGTAGTCTACTGTTAGACATTATTTTTTGTTCTGCAACTGATTTTGTGCTCATTATGTTTAAGAAAACTGGATTCTATAATTGTCTATTTATTAGCAACTACCTCAGCGTATGTAACTTGCCTTATGCTGATGATATAGAAATCTTGGCTGCTTCCAGATCTGAACTACAGGAACTCACCTTAAAGTTGGAAGACGTCAGTCAGAAATATGGCATGGAAATTAGCATTGATTAAAAACAGTATATGACTAGTTAAAATGTTTTTTAAAAACAATAAAAAACATTAAAATGACTAGTGATATCAAGCAAGATACTACACACATTTCATTAAATGATCACAAACTTGAAGAAGTTACCACCCTCAAATATCCCAGGTTCCAAATATGTGATGATGGCATCTCGAAAAATGAAATTAAGTTAAGACTCGAGGTGCTGTGGCTGCCGTGTCAAGGTTGAATATGATTTGGGAAAGTAAGATCAGTATTACAGTAAAGATCAATTTATTCAGATCGCTAGTGCTAAGTATACTTTTATGCTGAACACTCCATGGAAAGAAGTTTTCTGGCTTTAAGTACAAGTGCTACAGATGTTTGTTAAGAGTTAGCTATATAGAACACAGGGAGCCGCATTAGCACAGTGGTTAGCGCACTGGCTTCATGTGTGAGTGGTCCTGGGTTCATTCCCCAGTTGAGGCGAAAATGTTTTTCAGATCGCACCGGCTCCCGGGTCGACCCAGCCTTAAATGGGTACCGGATTAATCCGGGAAGTAATTAATGTGGATGTGTCGGGCCATTGGCGCAAATAAAACGGCGACACAACGCATTTCCATTCTCTGGAATACATCCTGCTGGAAATCTAGTAGGACAGTGATCCTACTGTAAGGGAGATCCAGCGGGAGTTTGAGAATGAACGCTGAAGAAGAAGATATAACACTAAAGGAGGCTGGACAGCTAGAACAGAACTGGGAAGCTTACATAGTGGCAACAAGGATCACATTCTGCAAATGAAACATCACATAGGCATATGAACATCTGTGCATTCAATAAAATACTCAATAAACATTCAATAAAATAAATTATTAAAAAAGTAATAATACAACTAGATAAAGCGTGTTGACAATGGATGGGTGTCAGGACCCAGGTTACAGTGCATGAACTCGCCCAGCTACACTCAAAACCACGACATAATTATATGCACAATGGCTCAGTTAACAGAAACACACATAAAAGTGGTTGGAGTTTTGTTGCCTACAGAAACGGCATTGGTTGAGAAATCTTCAAGCATACTCCACTGTCACATCGAGCATGAGGATGGAGATAGAGGGAGTTACAGCAGTACTTAATTGGTTTATAACTGATACATCAACACACTCTGTAATACTCGCAGACTCTCAAAGCATACTGCGCAAGATAGAAAAGTATAAGCTGAGAAAAGAATAGTGGAACTTATTGAACAACTCAGTTGTCCAGAGCATTACATGGATATACTGCCCTGGTCATGCTGGGGTCAGATGAAACGAGAGAGCTGACTTATAGGCAGGCAATGCGGCGATAGATGGCACATTGCTGAGAAGAGATAAAGCTGACTTAAAGCAGGCTGGCAGTAATAAATTCATTTCAAGATGAAGATGATGTCAATGAGGCTGATAACGTACACATACAGAGAATATCAGAAATAGGAGTATCTAGAGGAGGGAAGGAAAAGTAATTTTTTTGACAGGCCCCGAAGATCACGCAATCAACACTTGACCGGGACTCTGAATCTACATACATTGGGATGACTGCTGGAGCGGAGGGTGGAGCACTTATGGGAATGCCCCACATGCTGTGAAGCTAGTTTCTAATCAAGAATCAAGTCATGTATTTTAATATGTCCAAAATATTTTGTGTATTTGTATTTCTTTTAATAGTTCTTTTTTTATGCACAGTGTTACAAAACCTCTTTGTTTATTTTCTTCTTCCTCCATGTGCTCCCTATTATATATATATCAAAATTTCAAAGATATCATTTATTTCATCTATACTATTCTTCATTATTTTATACACATAATAAATTGTATAATACATTAACATATTTGAATACACAGCAACTCATGTGCTGGTTCCTCCAAGGCTCGACTTTATTCTGAAGATGATTCTGATTTGGAAGATGAGTCGTTGTTGAAAGGTAGCCATGAACCAGTTGATAGCCCAGATCATGTAAGTCTGAACTATTTTAATGCAATATGATGTAGTTGTCAGTAGGTTGTGGTCATTTTTTATTTTATTAATTGGGAGATTTGGCATTATGGTCAAGCCATCTGCTTTGTGATCATGATTTTGCATTTTCTACACCACGTCGCGATGTCTTGTTAAGTGCATTTTCTAGCCTGGGAATTATTACTTGAAGCTCACTACGTGCTGTCAGTGCGCAGAAGAGGAGCACAAAATAGCAATACTGTGACCCACCATGCATGTTATAAGAGGCGACTAAGGAGGTTTTGGTGGTGCGGTTGGCTGCACCATCCTGTAGAGGACGAAAGTGATTCAGCAGGCATTCTGAAGTTGTATGTATTAGGTTGAAAGATGTAGATATCTCAACCACGCTGTAAACCATAATGAAAGACATTCCATTCTGTGGATTACATACTGCTAATCTGCAAGCCTATTTCTAGGAGGCATTTAATTAATTTTTGATGTTGGACTATTAAAGATTTTGCCATAGTCTATGAAACAAATGTAGATACTTTATTGTACATATATATATATATATATATATATTCATTCATTTTCCTTTTCCGCTGAAGTTAGTGCATAGGGCAGAGGTCAGATCTCTCCAATTCTGTCTGTTGAAAGCTATTCTGTGCAGTTCTTGAATAGTATGAATATTGGTTGTTTTACTTTCTCTAAGTATTGTTCTTCTGAGTATTTCTTTTGGTCTACCCCTTGCTCTTTTGCCTGTAGGTATCCATTCAAGAGATTGGTGGTGTATTCTGTTGGTGTCTGCGCGTAGGACATGCCCGATGTAGGACCAACGGCGTTTTATGATAACAATATATATATATATATATATATTCATCCCCTAATACTCTGATACTAAGAGTATAGCTTCTCTGGTTCATTTGATTTTTTATGAACTGTTCTTCACCCACTTTGATATCTAATTTTATCTTTTAATTCTTTCATGTGTTATCTTGAGTAGTATTTTGGTTATGTGTCTTTTGGTTATTATGTCACAAACTGATTGTTAGTGTCCTGTTATAAACCACTGCTCCAGGCTTCATATTGTTATTAATATTGATGTTTTTAGATCATTAGGTATGTGTCCTGTTGCATATGTCATTGCAAAATTCAGTGATAATTTCCACAATAAATTCATTTAGTTTTTATTATATCTGTTATTTTGTCACCACCCACAACCATATCACATTTCATTGATTTTAGTGCTTTTTTTCTTATGATTACATAGAGATTCAACAAATTAAATTAATTTACTGACAAAAGTCAGATGATGTGTCCTATCATTAACATAAATAAAATGGCAACACAACACATCTCCGTTCTCTGGACTATCTTGGACTATCTAGTAGGAAATCTAGACTATCTGCTGGAAATCTTGTAGGATTATTGTCCAGCTATTATAAAGATACAGTGGGAGTTTGAGAACAAACACTTTCAGAATGAAGATTCTAATCAGTCATAATAATTGAATCCAATATTTACCTTACTGTGACAACAAATTTAGTTTCAGATCAT
The DNA here is from genome assembly GCA_034231615.1 of Meghimatium bilineatum. Lineage (NCBI taxonomy): Eukaryota > Metazoa > Mollusca > Gastropoda > Stylommatophora > Philomycidae > Meghimatium > Meghimatium bilineatum. The sequence continues at coordinate 34,337,824 of CM067316.1, read as the reverse complement.
GAAATCTGAACGCAGACAGCAATCTATAAAATCTTACAGTACTTGGCTTCTGTTAATGAATGTTGCTCACTTGACACCAGTCTTGCAACAAAGATAATTTTTTGACATAAAAAGTTAAACAGAAAACAAGAACCTTATTTTGAAGTTACTTTTCTTACAGATCATTTATGTCACTTTGACAAATACAATATTTTCTTCTCTCTCTCTCAGAAGTTGTTTGAAGATGGCAATGCAGACAAGAATTTGGAAGCCATATCAACTTTTGGTGTGACTTTGGAAATACCATCAGATAAATTTATAGAGGATGAGGATAAGCTGCCAAAGTCAAGAAAATTGATAAAAAATTATGGTAATTTAATATATAGTGTTTTTACACATACATGTATACACAGCTATTGTCCATACATATGTCCATGCTTACACATGCACGCGCGCGCTGTACATATTTCAGAGATATAAATTGTATTTTTTAAAAGCCATATCACTGAATTTTGCGATGACATATATTTAACAACACATTCCTAATGACAGAAAAATATCAATATTTATACCACTACTAAGCCTGAAGCAGGAAGACGTAACATTCATGTTCACTTGCGAGTATGACCACAATATCAAAATGGACATTTCTTACATAATAGATGCACAGAAGGACCTCATTCTGTTCAGAAGATTTCTCAGAAATTTGAATCAGGCATTCAAGATTGCGGGAATTGGTATAAAGATTGGAGTGGCGCAGAAAGAAAAACATAATAAATATATGAAAAAATGATAAATGAACACCAAACAGGGACTGTGAGATGCTACACCGATGGATTATTTTGAGACAGGGGTAATAGCACCTATGGACTTATCTGTGGTGCACTGATAATAACCTGAACTTGTAACTCAAAATATATGTATTCTTAGTTAGGGCTGCATGCATATGTTTTTCTATACAAACTTCCTAAGAGCGACTGATTGTAGTAGGTTGTAACTGAATTCTTTACAATACTAATATCTTTATAATGATTCAGGTCGTCTATTTTTCTCATCTTATCCTCTTGTATTATTCCTAGATAATAATAGTAATTTGTGCAGCTAGAAAGTCGTGGATAGACCAAAAACCATCTACAGTGGTCATTCCATACCTGGACTGTCCAAGGACATTTGCAGCTCGAATGGAGCTTATTAGTCATCGTCGAACTCATAGACATGGACAAATCTCTAACTGAATTTAAAAAGCGGGCGCAACAAATTATCATCATCACTTGTGATGGACGCACAACATATTCCTAGAATTTTATCTCTGTCTGTCACTAGCCCTCTGTATTTTACAGTCGGGAAATTAATATTTGCACACCAAAATCTGGTAAGTTAATTCTTCAGTCACTGCTGAAAATGGGGTTCCACAACTTTCTGAACCAGTAAAATTTAGAATTGTCATTGGAGCTACTGTGTAAGTTTCTACCTCTGACACTTTAAGCTAGCTGAAAGGTGTCTGAGCACCTATGCACTCAAACTGAATTAATAGCCATTTATTCTAACTGGTTTTTTTTTTGTTGCTGTATCCTAATAATTTTACATCCAAGTTGGGTACCAAAAAAATGTTAATATGTGATTAATTTGTTTCTGTCAGCGCCTTATAACCTTGCACCTTTATCTCACTGTATGTTTTTGACTAGCTGTAATTTAAATATATGTAAGATCATCTCATTAATCTCAACAAACATTTCTTTCCCAAGATGTGGTTGATTCAAGTTCTCCAAAAACCCGAAATACTAGAGACAAGAAACTGGTTTCCCAGAATACACTCATTAAGAGAAAAGAAGCTGAAGTATTTGAAGAGTCCATATCATCAGATATGCAAACTAAAGTACAAAATGTTAAGAAAATAAATACAGGAATAAAAGAATTCTTAGAGAAAGTTGATGTGGAAAATAAAGTTAAAAATGAGAGCGATGAAACAACATCTATACAATCATTTGTGATTGATATTGCTGTCAATGCCGATGGAATAAATATAGAAGGAACTATTAGGGAATCAAGAAAAGAAAGAAGACTAACCATAAAGGAAACTGATACATTTAATGCAGAAATGGAAGAAGAAACGGTTAATGAAGATAAAAAAGAAAGAAGAAAAATTCTAAAAGGAGGAAAACAAAACAGAGAGAAAGTTGATTTGGAAAATAAAATAAAAACGGTTAGGGGAGGAATAAAACAAGTCATAGAGGAAGTATATGTTAGCAGTAAAGAAGAAAATAATGGAACAAGACAAAACATTGAGACAAGTGATGGGGAAATGAAACAGAAAATGGTTGGAACAAGAAAAAGAAAAACCATAGAGGCATTTAATTTAGAAGAGAATGTTAATGAAGATAGAAATGGAAACAGACAAATCATTGAGAAAGTTGTGGAAAAGAAAGATATAAAGGTTAGTGGAACAAGAAGAGGAAGAAAACAAACCATAGAAAATGTTGGTGCAGAAAATACAGAAGGAAGAAAAGAAACCATAGATAAAGATGATGTAGAAAAGAAAGAAGGTAACATTAGTGAAACTAAGAAAGGAAGAAGAAAAACTATAGGAAAAATTTCACAAAATACAGATGGTAGAATAGAAACCATAGATAAATTTAATGTGGAAAAGAAAGAAGATAACGTTAATGAAACAAGGAAAGAAAGAAGGGCCATACGAAAATTTGATGTAGAAAATACAGAAGAAGCTATTGATAAAAATGAAGAAAAGAAAGAAGATGCCATTAGTGAAACAAGAAAAGGAAGAAAAACAATTATAAAAGTTGGTGCAGAAAATACAGATGGTAGGAAAGAAATTATAGATGAAGATGTGGAAAAGACAGAAGACAAAATAAATGAAACCATAAAAGGAAGAAGAAAAACCATAGGAAATGTTGGTGCAGAAAATACAGATGGTAGGAAAGAAATTATAGATAAAGATGAGGGAAAGACAGACGATAACATTAGTGAAACACGGAAAGGAAGCAGAACCATAGGAAAAGTTAGTGCAGAAAATACTTCTCGTAGGAAAGAGATTATAGATGATGTGGAAAAGAAAGAAGATAAAATGAATGAAACAATGAAAGGAAGAAGAAAAACCATAAGAAAAGTTGGTGCAGAAAATACAGATGGTAGGAAAGAAGTTATAGATAAAGATGAGAAAAAGAAAGAAGATAACATTGAAACAAGGAAAGGAAGAAATACCATTGGAAAAATTGATGCAGAAAACACTTCTGGTAGGAAAGAAATTACAGATGAAGATGTGGAAAAGACAGAAGATAACATTAATGAAACAAGGAAAGAAAGAGAAACTATTGGAAAAGTTGATGCAGAAAAGAATGAAGATAATTTCAGTGAAAATAAAGAGGAAAGGAAATATGCCCCAAGTAAAGCTAATGTGGAAAAGAATGAGGAAAATTATAATAAAACAAGAAAAGGAAGAAGACAAACCATAAATAAAGCTGATGCTGAATATACAGATGAAAAGAAGCAAATGATAGATAAAACAGATACAGAAATTAAAGGAAATCTGTTCATGAAAGAAGTGGAAAAAGTTAACGAAAAAGAACAAATCATAGAGAAAGTTGATACAGACAATAAAGAAGGAATGATTGGCAAAGAAAGAAGTGGAAAAAGACAAATAACAGAGAAGATAGAGAATTTGAGCTACAGTGAAATGAAAATGGATGATTCTACAAGCCAACGTGTTAGTTCCAGAGGACGACATTTATGTCCTAACCCATATCTAAAAGACTTTGAAACTGTTCATAAAAAAAGCAAACAAAGGTGTTCTTTACTTCCACAAGTTGAGGAAACACTAACAAATAACACAATAAAAAGACAAAAAATGATCAGTGATGAAACAGACTTGATCCAAGATAAACAGAAGGAAAGTGATGTTAAACCATCCTGTGAGGAATCCTACAGCTCTGTGCAACCACCTCATCCAATAGCAAGCAGATCACACAAAATAAAATCCAATATCATTGGAAATAATAATAGATGTTCTCCAGTAAATATGTTTGAGAATACCAAGAAGGATATTGTGAATAATGTTGAAATCACACAAGAAGAGATATCTAAGGAAAATCCAGTAGGGGTTACAAGAATAGATGCAAAAGAGTTGCTATCTGAGAAGATGGAAGCTAGCAGTTTCCAAACAAATATTAAGGGCAAAGATGAAAGTTCAAAAATTGCTAGTAAAGGAAGGAGGTCATTGAAAAACTCCATGCTTAATTCTTTGATATCAAGCAAAAATAACCCCGTTGAGGAAAGTCTGTTGTTATGTGGTCCTAAATCACGATGGCATGGCAGGAATTCTCCACAGCAAAATTTACTCAAAGAACCAGTTCAACTATCAGAGACAAAAAATATAGAAACATCAGATTCACTTGTTGAGAATCAACCACTGGCTTCTACTGTAAAATCAAATGTCAAGCTTACAGGCAGAAAATCAGTTTCAGAAGGATTGACAGAAAGCAGAAAGAATACAGTACGATTATCAAGGGACAAAAAAGAAATAGTTGGACAAGTCAACAATATGACCAATATAAGAAAGCGAACAGACACAGAGACGCAGGTAAAATGTCTTACAGTTTAAAAATAATTTAAGTATACTGCTTTCACGACTCCCATCTTTTGTCTAGTTAATACGTTCATTTTGTGACTTTCTCCCAAGTCATGTTTACAACACATCCTGCATGTCTCTTTTTTACTTCCTCTGTCTCTTCTTCCCGTGATCTTTCTGGTAGTTATGAAATATTCAAGTTCTGCTCTTATCGCATGCCCTATAAATTATAACCAATAATAATTGAGATTGCTGTAAAACTGTATAACAATAGTACTTATGTAGAAAACAAGTTTGATACGTTTTACAGTGAACACACAGGGTATTGGTACGAAAAAATACAAATAATAGTATACAAAACATTTAAATGTTTTGAAATATTTTCAGTGTTTTCTTTTTCAAGAAAATACATGACAAACAGTACAAATAATGTCACTATCACAAAAGCATTAGATGGTAGACATTGAACAGCAGAGATGTCCAAGGTAAAAATAATGTACGTATACACACAAGTATTGTCATAGAGATGAGCATTAAAATATTATAAGGGAAATGAGAACAGTATAAAATACACCTGAAAACAACATGAATGACAATACAACAATTGCCCCTTTACCACAATGATACACACTGTTGGTGTCCATGATATTTAGGTCACTGTGCTAAGATCCTGCATCACAGATCATAGAGCTAGGTATGCCCTTGAAAATCAATATATATTTCAGTTTGGTACCCGTAAGCCACTTGGATTTAATTATGATCATTCATTTATTTCAATTTTGGCAGATGGGGCCTTTTTTGTAGTCATTCATGTTGTTTTCAGGTATAGCTATTTTATTCCATTATCATTCCTTTTATATTTTTTAATCTGCCTCTATGACAATACTTATGTATATTTACATCATTACCTTGGACGAGACATTCAATGTCTGCTGACTAATGCTTTTGTAAATATGCCATATTTTTACTGTTTGTTCACTGTTTACCTGCATTTTCTTGAAAAAGCCCGTAAGGTTTAAACATTGAAAATGTCTTGTATACTGATATGTGTATTTTTTTTGTACCAATACCCTGTATATAGTCTGTGAGTTCATTGTAAAGTGTATCAAACATTTGTACTATGTATGCACTATTATAAATTTTAACTCACTCTAATTTTTGCTATAATTTGTGTCTTTACTCCAGTTCTTAATTCTTGATCAGCATCATAGCACACGAGACATTACCATAAGTGTTCCTCTCTCCTTTCCAGCAACCAACCAAGAGTATGTAGTCTCAAAGTCCCAGTCAGATGTTAATTATGTGATCTCTGGATCTTTCCAGAGCGAACATATTTTGTCCCCTCACACCTGGTCACCCCCGTTTCTGGCATTCTTTATATTTGTACATTATCACCTCCAACATCATCTTCTTCATTCTTTTAGTAAATCCCAGAATTCCTTAAAAAAAAAAAAATTAGAAGTAGACAGTCAAAATTTTTAGGGCTTGTGATGAGAAAAACAAATCTTCAACATTTAGTTAACCACCTGAAAGTTCAATGGAGAAGAACTATGGCTCAAAAAAAGATGTCACAAATTGAACTAATTGAAAATTTCAGGAAATGACTACTGCTCTATGTGACATCTTTGGCCCAAAAGAAACTAACTAACCTATCTCTTCAACATTGTCTGTCAATGAGTCTTTCGTTGCCTGCGACTCATTCATGGGAAAATGTATGTGAAAAAATAGTTATTTCCTGAAGGAGGAAAGTGATACGAATCATCCCAGTACAGAATTGGTGCACAGATTTTTTTTTCCTGTGTACAGCTTGAAGATTTGTCACAGTTACGGTAGTATTAATGTCTGACCTATTTCTCCCATATCTGTATTTAACTCTTTTTCTCTTACACAATTTTAACTATTTGGAAAACAAAGAGAGAGAAACAGATCAGGATGTTGTGTTATGTTTTTCCTTTTTCCTGCAGATACTTGAACAATGCCTATTTTCACACATGTTTTGTCATGGCCGGAAACTGAAGCAAAGAAGTGATACTGTTACCTGCAATGTGCATTGTAAGAGGCGACCTTCGTCAAAGTAACCTTCAAGCCATGCTTAAGTCAGGTGTCAGGTCAAATGGCACAGATATTGCAGCCATGTTCTCTGTACTACATCCTGCTAATCTGCAGAAGTTTTGAGAATGAATGCAGAAGAATTTCTGTTTTATCATGCTTTCTTCAGGTCTAATTATATGGCTTATCCATATCTAAAATATGTGAAATATAATAAAACATGGAAAAACAAGAATAGAAATGAAACTGCTAATGCTAAGAACTTTTATTTTTCCTGTTGCAACATACGGCTGTGAAACATACGGCTAAGTAAAACAGCGGCAAAGAAAATCAACACCTTTGAGATGAAATGCTACAGAAAGATACTTAGAATATCATGGAAGGAAAAAAAAGAGAAACTCAGATATTATAAACACATTGAAGGTGCCAGGGTGTTGATTACTACACACAATAGCAAAAATAAAACTACACCTGTTTGGTCATATAAAGAGAGACTCCACCGAAGACGGATGTATCGGGCCATTGGCGCAAATAAAACGGCGACACAATGCATTTCCATTATCTGGACTACATCCTGCTGGAAATCTAGTAGGACCATGGTCCTGCTACAATAGAATTCAGCAGGAGTTTGAGAATGAACGCTGAAGAAGAAGAAGATATAAAGAGAGAACTGTTTAAAAAGACAAATAATGGATGGCAGAGCATCTGAGTGGAGGAGAAAGGGCAGACCAAGAAGATGATGGGACTAATGACATTAAATATAACATGAATACGTCATTGGAAAATGCAAGCTGCATAGCCCAAGAAAGAGAAGGGTTCAGTGAGTTCATTGGGAAGACAACGTTCTGGAGAGAATACATCACATGATATGACTTGATTCTTGATTAGAAACTGGCCTCACAACACATTCCCATAAGTGCTCCGCCCTCTGTTCCAGCAGACATCCGACTCAATGTGTTTCGAGTCTAATGTCAACGAAACACGTCGACATCAGGACACAACTCTGGCCCTTGCGACAGGTTTCTTTGTTGTTCCGCCCACCCACGCCGTGCCCGTATCCCAATTCAAGCACAACATGGTAACTGTTATCGAAGGTTACGACTACGAGATTGTATAGATGACGTGCCATGAAGCTTCTGTAAGAAGATAACCTCAATATAAAGGCATGTCATCTATTACGGTTTTCTGTTGCATGGTTGGTTTGTTTAGTGAGCCATTGGTGAGACCACAGATACAACCGCATGCGCACATATGACATCCATATCTAGGACTATTTTTTAAAGAGCATTTATCTCTAATGGTGCCTATTTCGGTTTTTTTCCATGAGTCTTGGTGGTCTTTTGCAAAATGTGAGACCTTCAGTAGAACTCGTACCAATAGGTGAAATCTAGAAACACAAATTAATATAGTTTTACTAAGTGCCAAAACAAATCAACACTGATAACAACTATTTATCAAACAAAGGATATATAAGACACCACTAGGAGAGCACATGATACAACGGCTAGGAAATGGTAATATGAAATGCAAGTAAATTCAAGTAGGAAGCCAAAGGATAAATTAAAGATTCTTGAGACCAATGGGAATTGAACCAGTCCGTTCAACGGCACCAAATTGCCTAGCAACTATCATACACGTGTTTTTCCGTACTTGACTAACTGCATCTCCAAAAAAATATGCGACTTTTGTCAAGACATTCAAACTGTGCACTCAAGTCACTGATAACAGACCAATCGAGACAAGGACTATTACAACAACAACGAACATCCCGTACAGGTTTTGAAATATCCTCGGTAACAACAAACATATAACATCCGTATTAGTTATCCGTATAACATCCATATTTATATTAATGTGAAATGATAATGTAAAAAGTGTGAGTCAAAATGGAAATGAGTTTTTAAATACTGGCAGGATGAAAACAGAAAGAAGAACATGGCAATACAAAAGAGGCAAAAATATCTGCATGTATGATAAAGTTTACTAAGTACCAGAGGTCACAAGACACAATATATAACATCTCTTGAGGATAGACCAATCTACTCATCATCATGGCATGATTTAATGGCAGTCTTGATAAATTTTCCTTGTCGAAATAATATATTGCAGTGCAACTATCTAATAAATGTTATACCTTGCTTTTCCTAGATGTTTGTATCTCCTGCCAAGAAATTGAAAGTTATGTCAAGTCCCCAGACACCCGTAGGAAAGGCTGATGCTTGCAAAGTAAATACACTGAGCCCTTCTCTACGTAAATCATCTATGAATCAAAAGCCTAGGGTCATGTTTACTGGATTAATTGATGAACAAGGAGAAAAGGTACTGATAGTAGACTACAATTTCAATTGTAATCATATATTATTTCAACGTAATATTTATCAATTCTAAGTGTGATGCTCTCTCTTCCTACAAAAATTGGTAGCATATCCAATATTGTGTATGCCGGTATCAACATTTTCAGAAAAACGAGTTCTGTTTTGGAACCCTGTTTCACCAGCTATGTAGGGCTTTCTTTATGTGAAATAGGCCTATATGTTTGGAATAGTTAACAGTTACAGAATGAGGTTGTTATACTATGTAAGGGAGACATCACTAGAACATGTATCAGCAAATACATTGACACAAGTAAATTAAACTGGTGCTAATTTTATCTCTTGCATGTTACATGACAAGTAAACTTATATTACATGACATTCACAAAGATATGTTCACAGATCAGTACCTCTTTCATTTATCCGTTAATCGAATTTGGATCATAAAAATTGATTGCAAATTGTATTTTATATTAATTTTCTTGCATAATCACTTCTGATTTTTGTGAAGTTATTCCCCTTGCCCTGGGAATTAAGCTCAGAGTTTCTCCTGAACGGCTGGGATTGAAAGGGTTAAGAGATAAAATTAGAAATGAATTAGAATTAGATAACATCAGACATAACCAAAACAATACCAGTATTGGAATACATCAAGAGATAACAGATTAAGTGGTTTTCACACACATCCAGACTACCAACAGATAGTATACCACAAATAACCATGACATATAGACACCATGGCTATAAAGTCAGAGGAAGACCATGTAAAAGATGAACCATAGAAATCAAAGAGGCTACAGGAATAAACCTACAAACAGCACACAGGGAGGCCATCTCCAGAGAACTTTTCTACCCCCTACACTGCCATGCACAAAAGGATCACAGCGTATAGATAGATAGATATTTTTATCAAATTTGTAAATTAATTATGATATTAGAATGTTGTTGACACATCTTTTACAGATTTAACTTTAGCATTCAGTTAACATGTTAATTTCTAATATGATGAATAACATTAGTTGCATTTTAAAAAAAAAAAACATTATCCCATCTTGCAAACAATTTTATTTGATTGTAAATTATATTAGAAATGCAAACTTCATTAATATTTTTCACAGTATTAAATAGTCATAATTAACCAAACTGTTAGTGGATGGCCGACAACATGGAGAGTGCTGCAGTAGCAAAACAAAACACGATAAATACTATAATGAAGTAATAATGCTACTTAATTAGCTAACAAATATAAAAAATTAATAACAATAAACAAAAGGATACTGACTTTTTGTGTGCACATTATGGTCCAACTGGGACCTTTTGGTTGGTTGGTTGGTTGCTGATCCAGTGGTCCATGGGCTCATGCCCTTTGACCCAATGCCATTGTGTGATATATATGCATGTGTTTGTGAGTTGTTGTTTTGTTGGGACCTTTTAAAAAGCATACAAAATAATAAAATTATTAAACTGTGATCACTTGGAAATGTCTTCTCTCCACAAACACTCCAAGTAATCAAAATTTGATAATTTTGTAGTGTATTTGATACTAATGTGTGTTTCTTGAAAAAGGTCCCACTTGGACCGTATCGTGAAAAAAGTCCTTTAAGTTTCCTTTTGTTTATTGTTGTTTATTTTTTAATATTTGTTAGTTGATTAAATAGCATATTTACTTCATTATTGTATTTATCATGATTAAATATTCATCTGTTGGCTCAGTGGTAGAGTTATTTAGCCCCTTTCATAAACATAATTGTCAAACTTGCTTGTGTTTTGAAAGCTGATCATCTACAGTATAATGTTGATGCAATTGGATGTATTAGTGGTGCCTAAAAATGCAACAATGGTTGAATAGTGATGTCTTGTACATGATATACTGCAATTCTGATTAAATATTCATCTCAAGTGTGATAACAATCAATTTAAAAGTTGAGTTAGTCTCACAAAAATGGAATGTGTTAAATTTCTGAGGAAATATTTTTGCTTGAGATGAATGTTTGACCTGTCTTTGTGTGTAATACTGAATGCTAATGGTTGTCTGCTTGATAAAGGAGATTTATTTTTTGCAGATTGTCAAAGATTTAGGAGGAGAGATTGCTAGCAGCATTCAGGAATGTACACATTTAGTAACTGACAAGGTAAATTGAGTTTCAGCCTTCAGAGCACTGAATAAAGCTGTTATATTTCTGTTTTCAGAACATTAATTAACAACTGTTGACTTTCTTGAGATTTCCTTTAATCCCATAATCCCATAACATTGAGCATAACGTTTCTTGCTAATGGTGTAACTTTACATTTCTTGGTATACAGTGAAGAAGGAGGGTTGTGCATTCATGATTTATCACCAGTGACACATACATTTCCAGCATGTCTACTCTTTCAGCAGATTGATAAAGATGCTGCAAGGACACATAGATTCTTGTTATTTTGTTTTTTCGGTTATATGGGTACCCATCATGAGCACACTTTCTGGAATTTCAATTGGTCATGCGTTATGCTGCAGGCTGACCATGCGATTACCCTACTGCGGTATCCTTATTACCACCTTGTATACTTGTATTGACCTTTCAGCTCAAATAATTTTATTCACCAACTGCACAGTTGTTTATGTTGTAATCTCGACAGGACAATCAAGTCGCACTTCAATAAGTGATGAATGTCCATGTGAAAATTGCTTTACCTAGTTATGCATCAATTTATGTATGCTAAACAGTTCTCTTAGTAAACATGAACCATTTTCTTGTTAATATCATTAGCAAAGAATTCCTCCCCCCAAATCTCAGAACTACACAATGTTCATTCTTTGTACACACTTGGAGTACTGTCACCATTTCATAAACGCAATCGCAAGCGTGTACAACAAATACAGGTACAGCTATTATCTACCACACCATTGATTATAAACAATGGCTAATTAGCAACAGGATGTTGTAACCTCATAATCTAACCTTTAAGAAATTACCTTTTGCATTTCTATTCTTTTCTATGTTAGTTTTTAATTGACTTATTGACTTCCCTTTATACTTGTTCTACATGACCAGCAGACAATTTGGTGGTAGAGATTAAGCATAGTAACCCTTCACCATCATCATCAAGTGCCATCTTCACATGGAAAGTTGGCTTCAACAAATATCCAACATTATGTTTTTTACCTTTATGGTGCAACTCCATAATGCACTGATAGACTGTATCCTGTCCAAGTAAACCCTACCTTGTTTGTAGTAAAACTTAAGCACTACAGAGAGGATTTATTTCACATGTGCTGGGGCATCCTAATTCTAGCATGAATTGAAAACTCACAGACACTTTAGTTCTGCATTGCCATGAACAAACAAAGAGACATGAATGAGATCATAAAAACCTGAATATAATTGTAACAGTAGACTGCATCAGTACAAAAACAATAGTAGACAACTAACTCAGATACATCCTGCTAACTATTGTGAGTTTGAGAATAAATACAGAAGGGTACAAATCAAAGACCTACATTTATTTTTGTGCTCACTCGTCCTCCTAGAAATTTCTTTGTGACTGTTCATGAATTGAGAAAACTCTATAGCATATATATAAACGCAGGAATTTTTGCTTCTTGTAGAGAGTGGAGTAATATAAAAATGAAAGCAATGAACATAAAATAATAATAAATTATTTTCATGAAGGAAGATATATATTTCAGATACGCCGCACAGTAAAATTTCTTAGCGGCCTAGCTAAAGGTCTACTCATTGTGTCCCCAAGATGGCTTGAGAGCTCCAAGCAGGCTGGTACATTTATTGGTAAGCTTTGTTCTAATGAAATTTTGGTTCCTATAGAACTTGGTTTCAACTGTTGCCAATGCTAAATGGCCACAATATATACCATCTAAATTTGCTGCGTTCTGTTCGTAAATGACAATTATTAACTTATTTAGCTGTTTAACATTTAGAAATCTGGCTAACGAAAGGAAATCATCATCATTGTGTGTGTTTGGAAGCGTGGTATATTTATTTCAAATTAAAATTCGAACAAGATAGATTCAACTTTCCAGAAATTATTAAAATGGCTTCATCTTCCACTTTCAACAGAGTTCAAACATTTAGCAAACATCTGGCTTTATTATTCTTTAAATTTATAATTGGAGATGTTATTTCAAGTGATGTGTTGGTAAAAAAACAGTGTTTTCGATTTTGACAGTGGAGATTACTGACTTGTTGAAAATCGGAAAATAAATAGGCTTAGAACTAATATGTAAGAACAAAAAAATTATAAAACTTTTCCCACTGCTACTGTTTCTGAAGAGTTAGATTTACCTAGTGACAGCAATGATAATATTTTATTATGTTATACAGAAATTAGAGTTAGACATAATGATAATATTGAGTGGAATAAAGTTCAACTTTGGAAATCCAATACTATGTCATAAATACTTGGGAATATTTCTTAAATTTTCACAATATTTTGTTCAGCTCTGAAATTGAACATGGCACACAAAACATTTCAAGACAAGTAAAATTGATTTAAGTAGAACAAAATGCATGTCCAAAAAATTTCTCTTCATCTAACATCCCTGTTTGTGGTGTAAATTATCTTTCTTTTTATACCTTATATGACCTTCCATAGCTAATACTTTGTCTTCAGGAGCTTGCGCCTGAATCATGTTGCGGTCCAAAACTTTAGCCTAAAATTTATTACGTCCAAACCCCGGGAATAATTACATATGAAAGAGTTTAATAAATCCAGCGCAAACTAAAAATGTAATATTTATCACAGTGAAACAAGTAAAAAAAAAGCGGCTGGTGGCAAATGTAATTGTCTACCAGTAGAAGCAAAGCGGCGATTGCAAGGGAGATATGGTTAAGAACGGATTGATTCATTTTTTAATTACTCATTCATCACTAAATGTCTTATTCTATCTCATTCATCACTAAATGTCTCATCCTATCTTATCAAACAGATGGTCAGAAGTTTTTGGTATCTGATGGATCCATTGAAAAGCAGTACAAGTTCAGCCTTGCAACATCTATAGACAAAGCACTGGGTAAACCTTTGCTTACTGGATACAGAGTTCATGTCACAAAATCTGTCAGACCGGATCCAACACAGATGCAAGGTAAATTACTGGAATTAGTGTATTTAAAAACTAAATGTTTGAATAATTGATTTTTTACTGTTCGGTTTACAATGTTTATGTTTTCAGGTATAACCAACAGTATTATAAACATAGGGTAAGATGATGAGTGTTCATTAAAGAAAGATAGATAATATCTGGTGGAGATTATAGCCATATTCTAACAGATAGATGAAATTCTAAAATTCTTTTGTGTATTCCATTTTCTTTATCTAGATTTTCTATAATACAGTAACAATGATAAAGTACCTGATAATGAAGTCAGCACTAGAGCTAATATTCCAAGCATCTATATAATGCTGGAGAAGGCTAAAGTGAGATTCGGTGGATGAACATGTAGGGTCTGAGCCAGACATCCCGCTTACAGGGCAAGGATTGTGACATGAATCCACAGACTCTCACATTCAGGTGCAGCTGAATTCTGCACAAACTACTGTCTGGTCTGATAGTAAGCTTCTAGCATGTAGACTTTTCATGCTCAAACGTGCCTATAGCAACATCTTCACGTGGTACCCCTGTTCACACAAAGCTTGTTATGGAAGTGACAGAGTGCCTGGCGGTATAACTAGGTCTCTCCTTTCTCTTTTCTTGTCTATCATGCTTTCTTGTCTAATCTCGATGATCGAAGGATCCTGAATGATGATGGGGAAACATCTCTACCTGGAGTGGATCCGGGTCCTGCCTAATGTCCCAGCTGCGGTGAGAGTGACTTGCAAACTGACATTCACCCACAGTCAGAACATGTCCTAATCTTCAGATATTGGAAGAAGTGTCAACAAAACTTATGAGGGATCTAGAAACTTGATGCTTGGGAGAATTGTGAAGACATAGTATGTAGGACATGACATGGTCACAGCAAACAATCGGCCACAGCATGAAGGATCAAGGCTTGTCTATCTTGGAATAAAACTTGACAGTCTACTACCACGAAAAGACCACATTGAAGATCTCAGAGAAAAAGCAAGTAAGCTCATAAACCCCATTAATAGACTAACTTGTACAAATTGGGGATCAGACAAACAGACTCTCTACCAACTCTATCTCGGCTATGTGAGATCAGTAATGGATTGTGAGCAATACTACTATCTCATTACTGAAATATTAAGGTAATGTCCTGTTGTAGTGTGCAGAACCAAGTTCTGAGACTAATCTGTGGAAGGATGTGAGATAGATGCAAATGTAGAGCCATTGGATATCAGACGGAAAAGAACACTGATGATAGTGGTAGAAAGATGCAAGAGACAGAAGAATGGTCACCCAAATAAAGTACTTATTGACACTTTGAAATAAACAAAAATACTCAAACAACTGCCTCTACCGGATATATCTGGACAACCACCATCTATTACAAGAGAGAGAACTGGAAAACGAATACCTCGAACCATACCCTTGAGAGAACTTGCACCAATCAACTATCCAAACAAAATTATAAGATAAAACGGCCAATAAAAGAACACTACCGACAATACATACATGTACCCTAGAAACCATAAACAGTTACCCATCAATAGAAATTGATGCCTACACTGATGGATTGACTTTCAAGACCTCCTATTTTGCAGGATATGGCATCCATATACAATGCCATGATGGATCTGTCTACATGTTTTGTGATTGAAAATTACTTAAATTATGAAGCAGAGGCTGAGGCCATCAAGAGAGCCATTGAGTTAGTAAGTTTGATCTCATGGAACAAAAACTTACAGACATAGTCATTTTTACAGACTCCATATAAGCTTTGCAGGCACTTAAACATACAACCTCTTCTCTTTCTCTCCCCCCCCCCCCCCCAATGAAAATCAAGACATCCTCTACTTAGCAAGAGCAGTGCATAATGTTAATGTTATCTCTGCATAGTCAATCAATGTGACCCTGTAATGGATCCCTGGACATAGAAATCTGACAGGAAATGAAACAACAACAGCGTGCAGACTTGCAAAAAAGGTGCCTCAAAACAACAAAAAACAAAGACTTTGTAGTATGGGAAGAGCCAAACAGATTCTCAGAAACAACACTAGGGAAATATGACTGAACAGATGGGAAAATGGGTTAACTGGTCAAAATGTATTTAGTAAAATGAAATGGCCAAAGGATAATGACAACATAAACTTTGCAAGTGAAATCAATCCCTTATCTTTCAGTTTCTAACAGGACATGCAAGAGTCAATAGTCATTTAAACTGTATAAAACCCCAGCAACTACCCATAAGTAGACACTGCTCTCATCCCAATGAAACTGGAACAGCTACTTATTGACTATCCTTGCCTTTCGACTGGCATGAAAAAATTCTACAGACACTTTTAACAATCACTAAATCACCATATGGATTACTTCAGAAGACCTGCACTTTTTTTTTTTAAAGAATGGCATTGTGCTATCAAGAGTAGAACTTAGCAGAAATTGGATATTGTCAGATGGGATGGACATATTCTACCTGATAAACACGTCAAAACAACAGATATATGGTAAGCTCCTTAAAATATGTCAGTGGTCAGAAGACATGCTTCAAGTCTCTAAAGAGCTAACATCAACAACACCTCCTTGGAATTCAACGCTCAGAACTCCCCGATGTGGCACAGCAACACCAACTTGCATTGTTTAGAAGTATAAAATTCCCACGGCACAGGTTTAAAATGCCACCAAACCAAACCAGTATGCAACAACAAACCCCTAGAATCTGTCTATATAGTGAGACTTTCTTGGAAGCTCCACAACACTCCATCTTCACAATTACACTTTTTACTTCCTCTGAGTAGGCTTCGTCTCAAAGCATTGTGCACCTCTGAAAGTTTAAGCTAAATGGATATGAAATAAAGCTCTAAAGGACCCCCCACCCCCCCCAAAGTGCTAATACGAATATAATAGTGCATATATCTCCTGGTATCTAAAAAAGTAAAACAAAATTAATATGCTGTGAATTACTGTAGGAAGCTAAAGATATTGTTTTTGAGACAGATGTTTTACAAAGATTGTTGCAAGGAAACAATGTTGTCATACTATATATGTAAATTTATCTGCTATTTGGTCAGTTTTGTGCATCTACGCATCATCACTTGTTTCACTCCTCCAGATGTAGCTATATTTAGGTCACCTCGCTAGCTTTCTTAAGTGGCACAAGAAAACATTCACAATGTTTTCATGACAAACATTTACATCACACATTATTGTCTGTGTCAATATATTTTGATTTATGGCATCTATTAATTAGAAGACAGAAGTGATGCCTTTGAGATGGGGATATATAGAAGAATAAGGAGAACATCATTGAGAGAAGAAAACCAACAAAGAGGTTCTAACTTAATACTTAATATGAAGAAAGAATTATTAAAGGAAATAAAGATCAAACAAATAAAATATTTTAGACATATTAAAAGACCTTGTTGAAGTATTAAAAGACCTTGTTGACATATTAAAAGACCTTTACCTGAGGGTAAAGTCGAGGGGAAATGAGTAAGAGGGAAACAGATACAAGCGGGATGAATAACTTCACGGGATGAACAGGTTACAGTTTTTTCAGAGTGCACAACACAAGACAAGGGATGTTGGAGGTCTGTTGCAGCCAACCTTCATTGCGAAGACCGCACTTAATGAATGATGAATAGACACACATCATTGTATACCTCATAACCTTAAGGGGACATTTACTTCTCTTTTAAATTTTGCCAAAATTTCAATATTTTAGGTCTACAATGCAGGTTTACTGACCTTTGACACAGGCCTATTGAAGATCTAGTCTATAACATTGTTGATTGTAAAGTAAATTCCAATGAGTATGACCAGCAAATATCCTGTATCAGAGACCAATGAGTATGACCAGCAAATATCCTGTATCAGAGACCAATGAGTATGACCAGCAAATATCCTGTATCAGAGACCAATGAGTATGACCAGCAAATATCCTGTATCAAAGAAAACAATACACCCAAAGTCAACAAATCTAAAACAAACAATGCCATTTTTCAATTGAAGTTGATGATAGATAGTGCAGAAATGGTTGTGTATCAGCAGTCTCTTTGAAAGGATTGTAGATGTAGATGTCATGTTTAGAGGTCTCTATAATCACTAGCAGTAAAGAAAAATGCGTACTAAAGTCAAATAGCCAGACTTTTAATTTCTGAAACCAAATCTGCAGAGCATTTGCTACTAATTCCGTATGTAGAATGTTTGTGAGCCTTATATTTAAATTGTACATGAAACATCTGACAGGTGAACTCAAATGTAAAATTGCACAATTTCCAGCACATATATAAACATCATATTCAGTGTTCATTGCTTATTTTCATGATGTACAAGTATGTCTTATAGGATCCGCTGAGGCTAAATATATTGAGAATATTTTAAACCTATTTTTTCAGCTGCTTATAGACACTAGTAATTTGGTGTAGATTTAGTGTTGCTTGTTTCTAATATATATTTTCAATTATTGAAACCCTCAGATGTTCTCAAGTGTGCTGGTGCAGAGGTAAGAATTGTTTTCATTTTGTATATGCCAGCCTAGTGAATGACAGCTGCCTTTTTTTTGGTTTGTTCTCAAATCCCACTGTATCTCTCTTGTAGTGAGACAGTGGTTATTCTAGATTTCCAGCTGGATTTATTCCAGGGAACATAAATGTGTTATGGCACTGTTTTATTTGTGCCAATGGTCGGACACATCCAGCTTCAACAGGAAACAACTGCCATTAATTTGTGTCATAAAAGATAATTTCTTTATGTAAGTTTGTCTGTGTGTAGTAAAGCTGTAAAAACAATTTGAAATCATGTAAGAGTTTGTAGCTTCAATAAGTTCTGTAATAGTCAGCTAGTGTTTCAATGAATAATTATGTTATGGATATTACATGTTTAGAAGCTGGTAATGACCTTGACGAAAGGACATTGCACAGGTGACCTTCACATATGCTCTTGCTCTTGAAGAGAAGATACAGATTTTTGTTTGTGTGTTGTGCTAGTTGTATTGTCGGAGTTGAAAATGTCCTTAATTGAACAACATATAAATGTAAAATTATGTGTTGTGCTTGAGAAGGCACTCTCAGAAAGACTAACATTGCTTAATAAAGTATATGGTGATACCGTAATTAAGAAATAAATCGCAAGTATTTGTGTGACACAAGAATTTCTGTGAAGTAATCACACAGTTGGATTTTGCTGCATAACAATACACATTGAACCTTACTGGTGAAGCACAGTGGAATTACCTCAGAACAGGCTTCATATTCTTCCAATCTTGCACCAGACGATTTTTCTTGTTCCCTGAACTGTAATCAGCACTTAAAGGATAGCAATTCTAGGATGAAGATGACATTATCACCAATGCAACAAGACAGCTGAGAAAGGTGTCAATGGATGGGTTCTACAACTGTTTCCAGCAGCTTTATGCACGTAGACAAAAGTGTGTAGTTAGAAGGGAACTATTTTGAAGGAAATGTAGTACAGATAATTCTATTGTTGCTTATTTCTATATAATCCACTAATTTCAAGAATGTTTTGAAATTACCTCGTATTTCAAGATGCTATTAATGTTATCTCTTAATCTGTTGATGTTTTTGTGCTATTTGTTGATGCCTGTCTGTCCCCGGATGGATGATGGTTGATCGCATTCACACTTTCCGTTAAGCGTAAGGGTGGGAGCTTAAGCTGTCATTCTAAGCCAGATGTGCCGACGTGGTTGCATTTAGTCCATGTTTGTTCAAGGCTATCTTGATGTTTTCTATCCACTGTTTTCTTGGTCTACCTTTGGCTTTACACCCGGATATTCTTTTGTTATATGATCTTATTGGTATTTGGTTTGGGTTCATTTTGTTGGTATTTATTAATGTATATAATGTTATCTCTGTAGTCGTTGATGTTATCTCTCTTGATATTAATATTACTCTAGTACCTCTAGTCATTAATATATGTAGGTGGATGCTTGTGGCTATATCAATAGCAATAACTACAGTGGGGGAAAAGGTCAATCATACTTGACTGTGGTTAGCTTTCATGTTGGTGTCTAGTGTACAGAGTGAGAACCAGTATGTTTGGCCTACAACTGATATGACTACACACATCCACTATTTAGTGGCAATTGTAAAAACACTGAATGTATTTAGTAAATATGCCAAAACTGGATGTGTCAGGCCATTATCACAAATACAACTGTGACATTGTGCATTTCCTGGACTACACATGCTGCTGGAAATCTAGTGGGGCCATTGTCCTAATGCAAGAGAGATCTGTTGGTAGTTTGAGAATGAACTAAAAAAATAATGTACGTAGTTTTCAGATCTTACTGATATATCTCTAGTTATTAACTCTTTAGTGCCACAAAGGTTTTCTTGTCCTACAAAATTGTTCAGATCTCATTATAAATGTGGAGATTTTAACACAAGTATACTGATGTGGCTTTTTCAGAGGTTATTTCAGACATAAACGATTTAATGTATGTAATTCTTAAAGGTGTCACTGTTATATCTCTAGTTATGAATATGTATGTCTCAAAAGTATCTCTAGTTTTTAGAATGTTAATGTTATCTTTGCAGTTGTTCTATTTATTTATCTATTGTCTTTTCTCTGCTTTTACTGTTTGACATCGCAGGATTGAATGAATATCAGTTTTTGGGCTATGACACGCTTGTTCGCTTGATACAGCAATATTGTGACATTTCCAAATGTCTGTAACTTCTTCAATCCACCTACATGATTTTTCTCTGCTTCTTGGTGTTTTATCTCATGTTGTATGCTCTTGCTGCTGGCCATTATGGGATGTTCTAGTTGTTTCTGTTGCATAGCATTATCTCTCCAGTTAAATTTGTACAGTGTTATCTCTCCAGTTAAAGTTGCATATTATCTAGCCAGTTAATATTACATCGCATTATCTCTCTTTTTTAATGTTGCAAAGCATTATCTCTCTGGTTAATGTTATGTAGTGTTGCCTCTCCAGTTAATGTCACATATTATCATTCTGGTTAATGTTATATAGCATTATCAATTCAGTTAATGTTATGTAGCATTATCTCTCTGGTTAACATTATGTTATGTAGTGTTATCTCTCCAGTTAATGTCACATATTGTTATCATTCTGGTTAATGTTATATAGCATTATCAATTCAGTTAATGTTATGTAGCATTATCTCTCTGGTTAACATTATGTTATGTAGTGTTATCTCTCCAGTTAATGTCACATATTGTTATCATTCTGGTTAATGTTATATAGCATTATCAATTCAGTTAATGTTACGTAGCATTATCTCTCTGGTTAACATTATGTTATGTAGTGTTATCTCTCCAGTTAATGTCACATATTGTTATCATTCTGGTTAATTTTATATAGCATTATCACTTCAGTTAATGTTAGGTAGCATATCTCTGGTTAACATTATGTTGTTATATAGTGTTATCTCTCCTGTTAATGTCATATAGTGTTATGGCTC
The DNA here is from genome assembly GCA_034231615.1 of Meghimatium bilineatum. NCBI lineage: Eukaryota > Metazoa > Mollusca > Gastropoda > Stylommatophora > Philomycidae > Meghimatium > Meghimatium bilineatum. The sequence goes on along the minus strand of CM067316.1, from coordinate 34,316,395 downwards.
TGGTTAATGTTACATAACATCTCTTCAGTTAATGTTACATAGCATTATATCTCTGGTTAATGTTGTGTTATCTCCTGTTAACATTACATGTTATGTCTCTGGTTAATGTTACATAGCATTATCTCCCCTGTTAATATTACATTTTTTTTTTCTCTAGTTAAAGTTACATGGTGCATGTAGCATGGCATTAGAAAAGTTAAATTTGGTTTTTGTGTCCTCAGATGTCTGATGAGTCAAATTAAGGCTCTGAATGCTAAATAGTGCTATCTCCAGTTGGTATTCAGAATCATCAAGTACCATATCCACAACAAAGGTTGGCTGCAATGGACCTCTGACATCCTCTGTCTTGCTTTGGTGGTGCACTCTGCTAGGCTGTAACCTGCCCATCTTGTGATGTTTCCCTCTCACTTTTATCTCTGCCTACTCTTTCTACCTCCATCAACTCTTCCCTCAAGTAATATCTTCAGGAAGGTGTCATGAGACAATGTTACATAATGTTATCTCCCCAGTTAATGTTACATTTTCATCTCTCCAGTTGCTAATATTATATGTTTTCTCTCTAGTTGTTAGTGTTGAATAATGATAACTGCATCTTTTAATGTTAGGCATTGTTTTATTTTTAGTACCTCAAAACTATGCCAAGCAAACCACAAGACAACACTGTGGTGATCTCCTGCCTTGAAGATTACAGACTCTGTCGACCTGCTATCAAGGCAGGCATTCCTGTTGTAGAAGTGGAGTGTATTTTGACTGGCATTTTAAGACAAGAACTGGACTTTGAATCGTATCCTTTTCATAACCTTAATATAATTGTCTTAGAACTGAGTAATTACGTATTATATTTTAGCATCAAACTTATTAGATGACATGTTAAACGAGGAGTGTGTGTATAACTAGCATGCTATACAAATTATCATGGATACACATTACCATATGCTGAAAAAGACTGTTCACCTATTGGCTTTCCTGGGGTGCTTTAACATCTGCTCTGTTAAATGGTTAACTGAAAGTATTTACAAATATTTAACTTGATTCTGTTTACTGCTATTATGCTGAAGTCGGATATTCCAAGTCGAAAGGTGAAGAAATCGCAGCTAAACTATTAAACATGAGACAATGCATTCCATCTTGATTAAAAGCAGAAGTTTGAGAATTAATGAAGAAGAAGATTACCATTATTAAAATAATTAAAACTAATAATTAATAATTAAAATTGTGATGATAGAATCTTGAGGAAGTACGAGTTTGGCACTTTTGTTCACCACAATGAACATAATGAAGTTCTCACTATTAACCCATCAAGTCAACCCTTATGTTAACCCATCAAGTCAACCGTTATGTTAACCCATCAAGTCAACCCTTATGCAACCATAGATGACATACCAATATAGTGAAGTTTTCCTTTTGTGAAAGCCCCACAGAATTTCATCTGTACAATTACACTTCTCTTTGTAGTGCGACATTCAGAAACCCAACATTGCACATGATGCTAGGGTAACCAGATGAGCTCTGACAATGGTTGTAGCTGCTAATGTGTATGTGATGCTCTGGCTATGAACAGGTGGCATATGGTGGTGTGGTAAAGAGCAGCTCTTTGCAGTACATGACAATTTCCTAAGAGAGTCCATAATCAGGCAAAAATATTAACCCTGTATAATTGGAGAGCCACCTTGTATTGAGGGACATGCATAGCTAGCTGCCTCCCCTGTCCTAATGACCATGGTCCATAAATTTGCTATGGGCACCTCTGACAGAGATGCTTGGCAGGGGAGCTGAAGCTCATAATTACACATCTGCATGTTGCTGAGAGGTAGAAAAGCCATAAAACCCCTAGAATTTATGCCCTCTGAGTAGAAGACCTTCTCAAAGCATTGCACAGCTGAGAGTTGGAGTCTTCTGGGTATGAAATAAAGCTCTGGAGAAACCACATCATCGTACATAGGAAGTAAGAGTTAATCACTCGGATCGAAACAACAATAACACCATAGTAGTAATTTTTCCATGCTGTTATGTCTCTTTATATCGCAGCTTTCTTATTATAATATCAGTTAACCCCTTTGACATAACAGAGTTCTCATTCCCGTACACAAAGTTAGATTTAGGACACAGCACTAGTTTGCACAATGGAAAACATTTTCATGACCTGACCTACCTACATTTATATCAAATATTATTCTCTGCCCTGGATCTGTGGCAGCGTGGTACAGAGCAGGTTTATTAGGCCAAGGTACCCAGTTCGAAACCCGCCACAAACAGTTTGTGCACCTGGACTGTTCATAAAACAATGGCAAACTAATGAACATATTTATATTGCCTAGAAAATCACTACCTCGGTTCTCTTATCAACAGTAACGATGCTCACTATGAAGACGTCAGAAGGAGGTTGGCTATTGCGTCAAAGGTTCTGATACAAATGAAAAATTTATGGTTGAGCTGCTACAAAACAACAAAACTAACATTCCTAAGAGCTTGCATATTCCCAGTGACAATATATGAGTGTGAATCTTGGACAATCACCAATAAAGTGAAAAATAAAATAGCAGCATTTGAAACAAAATGTTACAGAAAAATCCTCAGAATACCATGGACCAAAAGGTTGTCTACAAGCAGAGTTTTATGTCTCATTAAACCTTGTGGCAAAGAAAAATAACATCTGCTACAGTCAAATAGCCAGATTATTTTTGCGGAAGCCAAATCTGCAGAGTATTTACTGTTCGCTGTGTGTTGGGTATAGTTGTGTATATATGAAACGTCTTACAGCCGAAACAGTACATCGAAGCAGCAATCATTGTGCATTTTTGCGACATGCTGGTACATCTTATGGGCATCACAAAGGTTGGGAACCACCCCTTTTCAATGTTTAATGTTCTTATCACTTCTAGATTATACTTTTTTATTGCCCATGGTATTAAAATTCTGTAATTTCCCATTTCGAAGGCAGATATTCTCAGATGTTTTATTCAGTGTCCATGATTAACAACCATAAATGACTACTGGAAATATAATCTATACCCTAGTGGCTTAAATTACAAAGAAAATTTAAATGGATATACTATAATTAACAGAATGTTCATGTTTGGTGATGATGTTCCTGGGCCCCTTCTGTCAAGATATCAATTTAAATAACTTAACATTTGTGGCTAGATTTACACTGTGAAACAAATTTGTCTTGAGAACTTATACATGTATTAGTAATTGGTTATATTAATATTTCAGAAAATTTGTGTTGACAATGTTTCTTTAACTCTTAAAGTTTTGCTCTTTCTTCTGATGAACAGTCACCACAAACAACAGGGAAAAACAACACCAGAAGGTGATCAAATTTGTACCTACTAAAGTCAATTTTCTGTGATTCAATGGCCATATGAGTGTGTTTAATTAACTCTGTATATGCTGCATTCATTTATGAAAAGCTGGTAACATACTGCTGTGTTTGACAGTCATGAATGAGAAAGTCTGAAAGTTAATGAAAGTGTGTGTGCACATATGGATAAGTTCAGAAACAAAAACTATGGTACATCAGGCAAAAACAGCATTTCAAAATTAAAATCATCCTCTGTAAGTCATGAGTTGAAATAAAGATGATAATTTTTCAGTGTTTCATACAGCCTTTTAGTTTTAGCTTTAGCTTTATACATTCAGGAGGAGATTACCATGAAAGGAATACTGAATACTGATCAAGAAAGAATTAGAGAAACACATCAGCAGATACTTGACATACAATTATAGAATGATGATGCTAAAGATCAAAGCAAAACCTTTTGATCTAGCCATTATACAAACATATTCACCAACTGCAGACCACACTGAATGAGAAATAGAAAACTACTATGAAGACCTACAACACCTACTCAAGCTAGTAAATTCTCTACAGATATTCTAATAGTCATGGAAGAAATTAATGCAAAAGTAGTGAAAGAAAGACACAAACATTGTAGAATAATTTTGACTAGGGACAAGATGTGACAAAGGAGACAGACTTATACAGTTTGGTGAGGAGAATAACATGACAATATGCAATATATTCACACACCATAGACCTAGAAATGACAGAGAATAGTCAACACAGCTGACCTATGTCAATATTGATCAATTTCATGAGAAATCAGATCCTGCTTACAGCATTGGTCAAAATTACTCTATTCTTGATTAAGATTAGACCTAGTTTTCACTATTTCTAGGTGTCATTCTTTGGGGGGTAAATACAGAACATTGTGTATGCCAGTATCAAAATTTTCGGAAAATTAGATCCATTTAGGAAAGCTGTTTCACCAGATATCTAGGGCTTTCTTTATCTGAACTAGGCCTATATGTTTAGAGTAGTTAACAGTTACAGAATGTTGTTGTCATGCTGTGTAAAGGAGACTGCTTTGCAGCTTTCATTTTAACATTTATCAGCAAACAAATTGACATACAAGTAAATGAAGCTGACATGAAACTGGTGCTAATTTTTTTTCCTACTTATATTACATGATATTCACAAAGATATGTTCACAGATCAGTACCTCTTCCATTTATTTGTTAATTGGACTCTGAATCATAAAAATTGATTGCAAATTGTATTTTATATTAATTTTCTTGCACAATCACTTCTGATTTGTGTGGAGTTATTCACCTTACCCTGGTAATTAAGCCCAGAGTTTTTCCTGAAGCGCTGGGATTGAAAGGGTTAAATTGGTTAGAAGCACTTCTTGGCAATAACAGAATACTGTCAACATAACCTTCCCTGCAAAGGATGTTTCCATTGCATTGAAGCACGCTTTGATTCGGATTGGTGGTGATGGACTCATGAGACATCCCCAGTAATAATCTTATTCAGCATATCTTCTCCTTCATCTGCGTAGCAACAGAAGCTGCAGGGACAGGACAGGCCTAATCAGTTCATTTTGTGTTCGCCAGTCAGTTGTCTTGGTACCCACCTTGAGCACACTTTCTTAAATTTCAATTGATCATGCTGTATGCTGTATGCTGAACCATATAAGCATCCTATTACAGCTGCAACAGAATCTAATCAACTCCTCCACCCACTGCATGGACGTGTCTGTTGCAATCCGAACAGGATGACCAGATTGGACTTCATCAACAATTTTAGTGTCCTTGAGAAAATGTTTCTACCCAGTTATGCACCTCTTTACAGGACAAACATTTGTCAATGTAAATGTGAAGCAATTCTTTATGAATGTCCTTTGCAAGCAGTCTTTTGCCCCTAAAAAGTGCACAAGAGCACGCTGTTCTTTGATTGTAAACTCCCTAAGTACAGTCACTATTTTATGTACGAGCTGTGCAACTAGCATCTGGTGCCACCTAACAAACAGGAATATGAAGTTCGATGTTGCTGTCACCTAATGTAGCCTTTAGAACCACCTACTACATTTTCCTGCCATCTGACAGAACTCTGTGACTTATCGACTTGCCCTTGCATGAACTAGGCCACATAACAAAAAATCTATTATCATTAGAGTTCATACCACTACTTAAGAAGTCCAGTGCTATGGGTTGTACAGAATACAGAACAATAAGTTTGATGAACCTTATAACCAAATTACTACTCATGATAATACATGAAAGAATTAAAAACAAGTTAGAGACTGAAGTTGTTGAAGAACAATTTGGTCTTAAGAAAAACAATGGAAACAGAGAAGCTCGTCAATTCCTATAGGACTAGTACAATGTATATAATTAGGACTGTATCAGATTGAAATTTCTTCAACGTCAAATGTTGAAACCGCGTGGCGTGGTACATGATCATCATGATAAGTAATATCTACATGTTTTAGTTTTTGTGTGTTGTTATATTATTAACAAATTTTTTTATTAATTGAATAACATAAAAACAATTTTTTTCATGGTTATAGAAAAGATATTGAAAATAATTAAGTTATATGTCTGGCTAGGTCTAGTCTTGAACAGACCGAAATGGAATTTGATTTCTTCATGTTTTATTGGTTTGTCCAGGCCATATTAAATTAGTTTGGTTAGGAAACAACATATATACAACAGAAATAGGTATTTAGGAGGATTTTACCGGTGTTGACACACATTTCTGAAGTATATGTGTGTCAAGAAATTTATGTTAAATCTATTATTAGATTTTTAATTTGATTTTCTCCCCAATTTTCAACTTCACAACTTTACACATACGACAACAACAACAAAAAACAGTTATATGCATTATTCACTTCTTTATTTACATGTACAAAAATTATTTTAAAATCTCTTTAAAAAAACACAAAAGTTATTGTGTTTTCCAAATACTCACCAAAAATAATGCACATTGTCAAAAAATAGCCATGCCCAGGAGCAAAATTTCATAATTTTAATTCAAGGTACTAAAGATTAAACATATAAAAGGAATGCCAGGACTCAAGATCAGTGGGAAAATAATAAACTATTTGCGATATGCAGATGACACTGCCCTTTTTGCAGAAAGTGAACAGGAACTACCAAGACTAATAGATCAAGTCTATAAATTCCATGCGCTCTGGTGTGCGGTAAGGATGTGTTCTATCTCCCTTGCTATTCATCACATATATCCGCCTGTGTGTTGCTGGGGCCCAAAAGGGGAGCAAAGAATAGCAACACTGTTTACCTTTACTGTTTAAATGTGGAGTTGGCTGTCCCATCCCATATAGGGTCAGTGACCCAAAGCCATGCTGAAGTCGGATGTGTCAGGCCGAAAGGTACAGATATCTGTAAACCATGCAGCAATGCTGTAAACCATGACACAACGCATTCCTTTCCTTGGACTACATCCTGCTAATTTGCAGGAATTTGAGAACTAATGCAGAAGAAGATCACATATATCGATTGTATATATAAAATTGTCAACAACAATGAAGAGACAGCCTAAACAACCTGAGTGAACTTCTTTTTGTATATGATCAAGTAATAATATCAACATCAGAAGAACTACAACAACATACACATAGACTGCACACAACATGTAGATACTCTAACATGAAGATAAACACAGAAAAAACTGAGATAATGTCAATCACATAAAACAGAAAGAAACACCACTAATCTAATCGATGACCAACAACTTAAACAAGTGAAAGAATTCACTTTTCTTAGAATCATCAAATGAGAAAAACACTAAAAAAAAATCAAACATTACATACTAGATCTTAGGGCAGATGGCCTCTTTTTTCAAAAACAAATATGTGGACATAAACACCAAAACTGCACTGTATAAAAATATCATCAAAGATGCTACCAATGTCAAACGTGAATGTTTATAACAAAAGCCAAAAGAAAACTAGTTACAAAAGAAATGACTTGCCAACATAGAATCCTCGGAGTAACAATAAGAGATAAAATCAGAAACAAAAACATCAGAAGACTAACAAAATACAATGCCAAAACTAGATTACATTAGAATACAACAGATTAAGTGGTTTTAACTTGCTTCCAGACTACCATCGGACAGTGTCCCTGAAAAAGCATTACTATAGAGCCACGATGGTTACAAAGCCAGAGGCAGACCATGCAAAAGCGATAGATTACTGAAATAAAGGAGTCAATGAAAACAAACATATATGAAACACACAAAAATGTCATCTTAAGAGAACTCTTCTATCCCTGACACTGCAAGGCACAAAGTGGTATAAAGCAAAAAGAAAAGAAAGAAAGGATAAATCTAGTAAAGAATATGGACTAGATATAAACATCCAAAATAAAAAAACCATGATAATCAGCAAAGCTGCAGAACAGGTGCTGAACATAAAAATACATGCAGAATAAAGATCAAACACAGTAAGTATTTTGGACATTTAAAATTTTAGCAAGCCAAATAAAACATTATGTACTGGTAAATTTCCCCTGCAGCCAAATTTTTTTTTGACTTTGTGGTTTTTTTTGGTGGGTGCTTGGAATACGAATAAATTTTTATGGGAGTTTTAAAAAAATATTTTTTAATGAAAATAAAGGATTTGTTATTGAATGTAATAATGAATTATTTTTGGTGTATGCATGATGAGAAATGATGCATGATGGTGTATGTATGTGAGAAAGTGGTGAAGATAAAAAAAATAATAAAAAAAAAGGAAAAACCATTGACTCACTTATTCTTCAACATTTCTGATGTTATTTCATAACTAACTTCATGTGATACACACAGTGTGACAAGCAAGTACATTGTGTTTACTACATTCACACACTATGATAAATGCATACACAGTGTGAAAAACAGGTATATTATGGTAATTACATACACACCCTATGATATGATAAATACACAAATAATATAAAAACACATGTATTGTGGTTACTGCATACACATTGTGAGAAATAAATGTACTATGATTAATATGACAATAAATAAAAGTGAATACTGATGAATAAAAGGTAATGATGATGTTCGTCCGTCGTGATCAACGATGACCAAAAACTCAACCATAATAATAATAACAATAAATAATAAAATAATAAAGTTAATAGTGCCTTTGTAAATGACTAGCAAGTCCAATGCGCGCACAAAATGTTCTTTTACAGAATTGACAACAATAGAAGGTATCTGTGTGAGGTTGAGATGTTTTTTCTTTTCTACGTGTCCGCTTCTGTCTTGCAGTTTCTTGTCTGAATTCTTCCGCCGCTAGTGCTCCCATTCTAATGCTGTAACGCCATGATGTTCTATCCTGAGCAAGGCTCTTCCAAGCGCCTACGTCAATGTTAAGATGTTTCAAGGATGACTTGAGCGTGTCTTTGAAATGCTTTTTCTGTCCACCAGCTTTTCGAAATCCTGCCTTGAGTTCTCCATAATATATTTGTTTTGGCAAACGCGATTTCTCCATACGCACAAGATGGCCTGCCCAGCGTGCCTGCGCCTTCATAAGTATTGTGTGGATGCTTATTGAGGTTGATTTTTCCAAGACCTCGTAGTCTGGTACTTTGTCCCACCAATGGATGTTTAGTAATTTACGTAGGCAGGTAAGATGGAAATGATTTAACTTTCTTGCATGTCTAGCATACACTGTCCACGTTTAGGTAATACTGTACTATGATTAATATACACAAACACTGACTTATAAATATAAATGTACTGTATCTATTACATGTAATGTAAGATATGTCATTTACATCATTCTGAATAAACAAAAATATCAACATATGTCCAGGTTTATTGATATAATAAGTCCACATGCTACCAGGTCCTGAAAGTGGAACAAACAGCAACACTGTTACCTGCCACACATGTTGAAAGAGGTTGGGGTTTGCTATTCCGCCAAAAGTAAAAGTGACTCAGAAGCCATACTGAAGTCGGATGTAGCAGGTCAAAAACTGCAGGTATTGCAGCCAAGCTATGACAACACAATCTGTTCACAAGTCTTAACATCCTACTAATCTGCAGGATTAGAAGAGGATACATTAAGATCAAGTGCTATCTCTACATCCATGTTGTTAGCAGTCTGACATTACTTGATATTTCCTCACTACCCTACTTCTAGTGGTAATATTCCTCTTGCTTTCAGCCTTCCCTACAGCCAAAGTACCGGGTTAAAATCCTGCTGCAGGCAGTTGTGCATCAGAACTGTTCAGACACTGTAGTCTATATTAGTGGCACATGTTGAAGTTTCTTTAGCGTCTGCCTGCCGAATGAAGATGCTGCAATTGATTACACATCAAGAATATAATTGAAAGAATTTAGTAATATTCTTCTTCTTCATTCATTCTCAAACACCTGCAGATTAACAGGATGTACTCCGGTGAACATTATACGTTGTCATGGTTTGCAACTTTGCAATATCTAAATTAGTATTAACTGATTTGAGCAGGATTGGACACCTGCAGGACAGAATGAGAAATGTATTTAATCCTTAGTAAGCTCGGGTCAAAACCCACTTTTCATTCAGCCATTTTACCATTGCAACTTGTTGAGCATGAACTATTGCAAACTTCAAATATGACATGTTATAACCACATCCACCAAATTGCACTGCAATTGGTCAAATAATAGGTTTACACTAAACCATTGAAATGGAGCCTGATACCAATTTGCATTGCAAATGCTTGAGCGTATTGTGGAGTGATGCAGTAATTCTGGAGCTTCTGATAATCCATCAAAAGCATTTGATAACATGGTTTTCCCTAAATAATCACATAGTAAACACGTCCACACCATCGGTTACCTTGAGAGGGGATGTCCTCCAGAGAAGCAACACAATAAAGTACTTGGGGGTTATGTTGAACCGAAGTCCGAGTTTCAAAGATCATGTCGACCACATCAATGTAAAGGTCTTGCGGTGATGAAAGTTATGGCTGCTGTTCAATTTGAACAGATGCTGCTATTTATGCTGTATCAGGGATTGGTGGTAGAGTATGCACTGGCTATTCTGACACTGAGTCAGACTCAAACAGAAAGATTGGATAGAATCCAGAATGAGGCAATACGAATCATTTTGGAGTGTACGAGAGATACGTCGGCACGGGCTATGCGATACTTACTTGATTGTCAAACTGCAGAGCAAAGAATACAAATGTGCAGGGCGCAGGATTACCTAAACATCACCGCTGATAAAGAGCACCCTTTACACCCTGAAATTCGCAAAGTGAAAGGCAATCGATTTAAGAGAGGAAAGTCATGGATGGGGCGTGCAGATGATATTATAAATAGTGTGTGCAGATTGGATGATGCGCTAGCTGGTGCGGAATGGATTCAGGCGCCCTTAGATTGTCCGACAGCCTTCAAAGTAGAGAATGCAAGGAATGGTGGTCGACAGTGGTGGAGGTACTCGCTCTGATCGGTGAGAACTCCAGGGAAGGTGATAGGTTATATATATACAGATGGGTCGGTTGAGAGACACATCAAGAGTGCGTGGGTCTTCACGGCTCAAAGGTGGGGGAGACCATCAGAGAGGAAAGTGGTGCATTCGCTCAGACAAGCAACATAACAATGGAGATTTTGACAGTAACCAAAGCTTTGAAATGGTTGTGCTCGCAGACTATCTGCGAGCATGCTTGTATACTCCGTGATTCGATGAGCGTCAGTGTGAAAGTTTAGGCGGGGTACATTCAGGAACAGTGGCTAGTGCAGTGAATAATTCATGTGTGCGTAGAGTGACTTTCATTTTTTGTGCCGGGACACGAGGGGGTTCGGGGAAATGAGAGAGAGCAGATAGGTTGACCACACATGCAGCTATTACGGATGTTGGCGGAGCGATGGATCGAGCAGACATTTTGAACGCCCTGTGGGAAAACGCACGAACAAATAACTTTATAAGGGACGATGACTTGTTCCATGACTAGAATAAGGGAGTTTGGTGTGAAATGTGGTGTCATCAGAAAGGAGTCGTTTCGTGGGCGAGAAAAAATGATGGTCAATCAACGACGTAATGGGACCGTCAGTCAGCGTGTAATGACGGCTACACCCAAGGAGAGATCCGTGTATGGACTTGCCTGGAGTGCAGTGACGATGACCCAACGACTAACTATATAATCAAAAAGTTAAACGTTTCTAATTTGGAGCATTATAATAAGCATGTAGGTCAATTAATTCGGAATACTTTAATTTATGTTCGCTCTCAAACTCCTGCTGAATTGTAGGGTGGGCTGTAGTCCGGAATACTTTGTGCCATGACTTAGGTCTACAACTTGGCTGCGATATCTGCACTCTCGACATGGTTTTTACTTTGACATATGAAATAAGGCAGCCAATTCCACCCAAACCTTATTAGTCTCCTACTATATGTAGAAAACAGCGTTACTATTCACTGCTCCCGACAATATATGGGAGGTGGGGACATCAACCAAGCCCGTAGATAAGGAAGTTCAAACCCTCCCCCATTCCCGCTTAGAAAATGAGGACATAGCTTTTAGTAGTCTACTAAGAAATTAACCAATAGGCGGAATAAAAGTCACTCTCCTGGCGATTTTTCACAATAAAGTCATAAAATTTTTTGTTCTTCTTCCTCTTTTACCCTTACGGGTGTCGAAGGAGATACAATGTTCTTGTTCTCGCTTTTCTGGCAGCTTCAGATAATGTTATTTGGTGTTCGTGTAAAGTCTCTTTGATGTTGTCGATCCAGCGTACTCTAGGTCTACCCCTGGCTCTTCTTTCTGCTTCTCCTCTCTTCATATATGCTTTATAATATAAACTAATGAATCACATGGCACTCTTTCCAGATGACCAAATCATTGTAGGCCTATCTGTTGGTTTTGTATGTATTTGTATGTATTACATTTTTTGTTCAAATGTAGAATCGACACACGAAATCGAACCAATAACCTTTTCTTAATAAATATGTTTAACTCCTCCTCTCCCCTCTTCCTAAGGGAAACGTAAATACGGCTACGGCCCTGGCACCAACACTTAAGTTGTTGAGCTCGACCGCGAACCATAAAAGGACAGGTGGAAAGGCCGGAGTAAACTAAATGGTAAATGGTTCTTATCTACGGTCACTGCGCTATAAATAGCACACTAATACAGAAAGCAGACCACTTGTTGTGCTAATGTTTTACAATAGTATGTAACTGTGTAAGTGTGAGCCTACGTGTATCGCGCGGAACCTCTTATCACACAGAGAACGACGGCGGTCTACTGAATGTAGCATTTCCAAGAAAATCTCTACTGTCGAAATACTAGGATTATCAGATTCGAACGTCCTGAACAGAACTAAGATAAGAATTCCGGTGTCGGGAACAACCCGATACTCGAAGCGTCGCTTCTCTGTGTCTCGTTGCTAGGATGTTGTATTGACTTATTTTGGTAACACATATGACATAGGTATAGGCCTATACCATACCTATTCTATTTCTGTTCATTTTATAGTCATTATAATGAGTAAAATGTACGTTTAGTTTAGTAGTCCATAGGTACACAGTGATGGCCATCATAGACTAGGTCCATGAATGATGTGATTCGTATTTATATTGTATTATATGAAGTCCTAACATATTTTTGATAAATATTAAATAATGCGCCGAATGTATCACATGTACGTCCTTCACTTTCCACTATAGTAAGCACCATTTAAATTAATTTATGTTAAGTGTTGTTTTCAGTTACTCACTGGTCTGGAGATAAGAGATAAGACTTATCATAGGTTCATGAAGACAGAGATAAGCTAAGCAGTCTAGGCTCTGATAAACAAATAGGGCCTACTGTTTATTTATGGTTGGCTATGAGATATTTTGACAGATAACAGCAGATACACAGATAAGACAAACATCAGGATAAGTGGGAACATACTTGAAGAAGTAAACAATTGTCAACACTCGAGGTCTTGCATAAGCAGAAGAGGTGAAAAATTCAAATCAGAATTAAAGGTAAGGCTGGAGATGACCTTAGCTGCTATGTCAATGCTAAATGTAATATGGAAAAGCAATATCTATGTTACATTGAAAATCAAAATGTATAACTTCCTGGTTCTTTCTATTGTGCTGTATGTTTGCAAGAGTTGGACAATCACCACATATATGGAGAAGCTAATACAGACATTAGAATACTTGTTTTATAGACAAATTATTTCGGCACATTTCCTATAGGCCCTAGAGAGCATAAGATATGTAGGCCTACAAAAGAAATAAAATAGAAATGCATGTTGATTAACAAGACTCACTACTTTCAATAGTAAAACTGAAAACTAGTATTGTTTAGACATGAGACCTAATATGCCATGATTCCCTGTTAAAATGACTTTACAGGGAAGTCAAAGATGGAAGAAGCAGAGAAAAATAAGAAAATCATGGACAAACACCATCAAAGAGTGGAACTGTCACAATTTTTCTCATCTTCATCACTAAAAATCTAAATTGTCAGAGGACTTTGTGTTAATGCATCCAGTACCCCTTCAACTCCAAAGGTGATTTTATGAATAGGGCCTATTTGTATCTAATTATCTGTGAATTTGATCATACACATCTATCCTCATATTTACTGACATATTTCTATTTTTCTTCTTGGATCTCTTCTTGATCAGATTGCCACGTTGCAGCCTACTTTCTCGCTCTCACCACAAGGTGCAGTAGGTTTTGAAACTTTTTCATGAATAAGCGGAATACACACAAAAATAGGCAAATTACCATTTTTTAAGGTAATACCCCCCCCCCCCCCCACTTTTTCCTTACTAAAGATATATCGGTCCAATCCCAGATCAGGTGCCTACCACATATTTCACCAATTTCTGAAATGTGAAAAAAGTTGGATATTCCCAGGTTCATTCCAAGTTTTCTACGATGCATACAATTGTCTTGCCATCAATTAAATTACATCACTAGGAGACAGTGTTGCCACAAAAAACATAGTGGCTAATTGTAGCAGAGATTAAATTATGCCATGATTTAATACCACAACTGTGCATCATCGAAGGAGAAGGGAATATCCTAGTTGTTTTTTTGTGGTGGGGGGGGGTGTTTAGGGTTAGAGTTAGAAATAATTCTAACACAAACATTCACCCCCCCTCCCTCCTGAACTCAATAGCTTTCTGTCTCGAAGGCAATTTTAGCATAGATACGGCAGCCATTTCACTGATTCAAATGAACTGGCAGAGTGGCGTGACAAGCTACTAACAGCACTATATCAAAGGCTACTAAAAAATTGCAATCGTCAGTTACTTAAAAACTGAATGCTTTAGTCACCTGAACTGAGATTGGAACTGATTATCTACTGCCCTGGATTACTACATCCTTTTATGATAAGTCTGGTAAAATAGAGTACTATTTCTATGATAACTGTCAGCACACACAAAAGTTTATTATAAGCATCAGAAAAAACAATAAATCATTCTTTTCTAGATCAGTTATGCAATAGAAACTTTGCAGTATCTTGCGACAAAGGTAAAGTCACAGGAAATAGATTTGAAGCTATCAAGAGGGTGATATTGGACATTCCATTACCAATGCAGCAAAAACACCACGAGACACTTTTCATCCAAATGACCTAACTGAACTATTCTTTGCTTACGATCAGTGCCTACTCCACAGTTCAAGTGTTTTATTGCAAGATCATGTAAACCTACTTAATCTCAATCACAACATGTAGCTCTATACAGAAAAAACAGAAGTAATGTCTATAGGCAGAGAACCCAATAAAATCAAAGTAAAGATACATGATCAATTACTAAAACAAATGCAGGAATTTAAACATCTTGGGAGCATTTGTATAGACAATGGAAGAATGGACAAGAGAGATCAAGGCAAGAATTTAAAAAAAAAAACTATGTAAATTATGAACTTTACACCAATTTTGAATTACAATTCTATCCTGATGAAAACCAAAAGGCAAATCATAAATTCAATCTTCATACCAGCAATATGTTATCAATGTCAGACATGAACATTAACTAAAGAACAAGAGAGAAAGTCTGCAATGTGTAAAAAGAGGTATCTAAGAAAAGTAGCAAACAGAACAAGAAGAGATCATGTTAGGAATGAAGAGATTACTAGAACTGATGGAACGTCTGTGGTCAAATATATTGAAAAAACAGAGACCGAATTAAGGTTCTGCCACTTAATGAGAATGAATGAAAATAAGGATTGGCCAGTGGTAGGAGCATACAACATGAAAATTTAAACATCAAGATGCAGAGGAAGACCAAGAAGAAGGTGGATTGAAGCAGTTACCAACATTCTGAGACAACACAATATTACTGCATATCAAGCAACCAAACGTGCCATAGCTCAAAAACCGATCACTATTCAATCCTGCGATTGCAAAAGCAGAACACAGACAAAAGGTTTGTAAATGAAAATTCTATGATCAGCTAGGAAAACCTATGTAGATGCCTCAGAGATGCAGGTTATGTGATAAGAAGAGCAAAACATGAACATTTAGTAACAACAGGAAAGGTAAAGGGGAGAAAAGGCAGAGAAAGACAAAGAGAGAAGTGGCTGCATATGTTGTTATCATGGCATAGGAGAATGTCACTATCAGTAATACAAGAGATAGAGAGTTGTGGAGAAATATAATCACTTACGCTGTTCTGTTCGGCATGATACTTACCCATAGGACAAAGTGCTTAGCTGCCTAGCCAGTGATTAACCATGTGACCAGTGAATTCCTAACACATTTTGTGGTGGCTGGATCAACAATGAGAGTTTTATTGTAAACCATTAGCAATGAGTGATCTCAAACCTAGATAATTTTTTCAACGCGCCACTAATTTAGATACTACACTGGAGAAGCTCCCAAAGTTTTGTTGAGCTTGTATTTAAAGTAATATAACAAATTCTGTAGACATTATACATTACTGATAAGGAAAAAAAATCTTGTCATTTAAAAATCTCATCATAAAAATCTCTTATCATAAAATCTTTTATCATCACAGAATTTGTAGAGATATGCTTGATCGACCCTTCACTCCAGAAACACAGCCGGTAACTCCAGAAACGACAGTCATTAATCTAGTTTCTGGTTGTTACAAAAAGGAAAGTCACAATGATCATAGAGCTATCCTTGATCTGATGACTGATCATCTGCCAGAGAGATGGAGAAAGGAACAAGTCTTAAATGATCTCAAGGTATACATCTGGTTGGGTACATTTGGAGAAATATATATATGAGTAAAGTTATGAATTGTAAAGAAAAACATCTTTGAGATATTTACAATACTTGTGTGTATATGCATTTAATTTTTACTTTGGACACCTCTGCTGTTCAATGTCTAATGTTTATGTGAAAGTATCATTATTTTTACTGTTTTTATTATTTGTTCACTATCTAGCATTTTCTTGAAAAAGGCCTTAAGGTTGAAACATTGAAAATGACTTGTATACTGTTATTTATATTTTTTCATACCAATACCCTATAGTCTGATAACATGTGCGTTAATTGTAATGCTTATGAAACTTGTGTTCTATGTAAGTACTATTGAGTTGTAAAGTTGCACTGAAGCATCAATGTTTTATAACTAGTTTTCATATATGTTAACTTATAGAACCTTTACAAATATAAATGTTTATCTGAAGCCACAGTAGTCTTCTGATTGTATAGTTGAACTTATAGTTTGTTTTAAATTGTGAGACAAAAATGAATCACTACATAATTATGGAGATGTGGAAAAAGCAGTAATTCATGGAACACTACAGATATCTTGTGCAACAAGGTTTGAGAAAAATTGTTATAGTTTATAGTTTTCATATAGAAAACAGTTACTTTTTTTGTAACAATATGATGATGATGTTCCTCCTTTGCAAGCGAAGATGAGGATGGCATGAAAAAACATTAAATGCAATGAAAAAAAAAAAATAATATTTAAAAAAAATGTATATATAATAATTAAAATTGGTAATTAACTAATTTTGTTTGTGAGTTCGTAGATGCCCGATGAGTCAGATTCATGCATGGAAAGTTCTATTGCAGTGCATGCAGAAGTGCTGAAGGTTCGGGGTAGGAGAATTTACGGATTTGTCCTTCCACTTCTTGCGCTTGTGGATTGCCCACAATGTTCTTTCTTTTTCAAATTTCGTGATGCCAGCAGTGATCTGAGTGTGCCAGGCTGAGCGATCAAGTGTTGTAGTCTCCCAGGAGCTAGGATCGATGCTGCAGTTCTTGAGAGCTTTTTAGGTGATCCTTGAAGTGCTTTTTCTGCCCTCCACTTGAACGTTTACCTTCGCACAACTCCCCATAGAATAATCTCTTTGGAAGGCGCTTGTCTGGCATACGGACGATGTGGCCAGTCCAGCGGAGTTGGGACCTAGTCAGCATTGCATGGATGCTTTGCATACAGGACTTCTGAAGAATTTCTGTATCTGGTACACGTTCCTGCCAACGTACTCCCATGAGGTTTTCCCCTGTTATTCCGGAAGGCATCATTTAACATGGCAGAGAACACCATGCTGAAGAGCGTAGGAGCCAGGACGCAACCGTTGGTCACTGGAAAGAGGTCACTCAATATAGGGCTGCTAGGAAAAAGTTGACTTCATGATTCAGGGAATAGCAGTGTGTAGGTTATTTTTTTTCATTTTATTCATATTTATTCATTTATCCTCAAATGCTACATTGAACCAGTGCTACTCTATGGAAGTGAAGCATGGACAATAAATAAGACATCACAAAAATTATGGTGGCAGCGGATATGTGGTTTATTCGTAGAATGTTACACATTCCTTGAACAGATTACTAATGAAGAATGTCTTAGAAGGATGGATGTGAAAAGATGCATTATTGATAATATAAGAAAAAGACAGTCAACACTTATTGGGCACATAATGAGAAGAAGAGGCATTGAGAATATAGTGACAACAGGAAAGATAGAAGGGAAAAGATCATGGGGAAGACCAAGAGAAAAGATATTGGACAGTTTGACTAAATGGCTTCAATTAATGACACCAACAGAGATGATAACATATATGAGAGATCGACGTACATGAAGAAATATGATCGCCAACGCCATTCGGCATGGCACTTGATGATGATGAGAGTTATTTTACTACGTAGTAGGAAAAATAGCTGTGGATTGATAAATTTTGCTCTGTGTTGCAAGAACATATTATGTGGATAAGTTTAGTTGTCTTAGGGAATTAGTATATGTTCTAAATAAAACAGGTGTGTGGAGAAATTTAACCCTGTGTTAAGAAGTACAAGCTGTATGTGAACAATTTCTGTATGTGCTGGTGAGTACAGATGTTTAAGAAGAGATTTGGGTCGTAATCTCATCGAAGACGGGTGTGTCTTTGACGCAAATAAAACGTCAACACAACACATTTCCATTCTCTGGGCTACATTCTGCTGAAAATCTAGCAGGATTTGTCCTGCTGCAAAAGAGATCCTGCAGGAGTTTGAGAATGAATGCTGAAGAAGAAACAAAGAAGGGTCTTGCTGTGTGAAGAAATTGTGTCTGTATTTATTTGTTTGCTTGCTTTTTGCTATTGAAACATCATTGCACTCCAGGCAAACCTATTAGTGCTCAGTCTCCCCTGGCGGATAATGAAGGATGAAGGGTATGCATACAGATGGTTCCCTAACTCGCTGGTTGACCTCGCTTCTCAATCTGCGATGCAGACACCCAGTTACATAAGTCCCACATTTAATATAGAATTTCTCAAATGTCGGTCTCGGTGTTTCATCTATAGCATTGTCCACATTCAACATGTGCTCATGAAATAGTGACAGCAAATTCCTCTTATCCATTGTCAACTTCCCATCTATTGGTACCTTGGATGCAAGCATGTCTGCTCTCTCATTACTGTGAACACTAGCATGTTCTGGGCAGTCAATCTATTTGATACCCTGTTGTTGTCATGTGACATATTCTTTCTAGAATGTAGTCTTCCTTATGAATCTCCTGAAATTTGTGCGGTCTCTGACAAGTTGTTGCACATCCTCTAGCGATATTGCATGCATTCTTGAACATCTTTTGTCCAGTGATGTCTTGGTCTTCCTTTACCGCATCTGCCTTTTATCACCCATTTCAAAAACACTCTTTCCATGCCATCATGTCTCTTCACATGGCCGAAAAATCCAACTTTCTTCTTAATATGGTGTTTAAAATCCAGCCTTCTTGGACGAGGATTTTTCTTAGCACATATTGGTTGATCTTCCTTGCTGTCCATGGTATTCTCAGGACTCTTCTATAGCACTTTATTTCGAAAGCCTCTATTCTCTTGGCTGTAGTTTTATTTATTGTTCATGTTTCACAGCTGTAGGTCGTCACTGGGAACACTGTGATACCCTGGAGGTTGGCTATAGCTATAGATGTCATCAAATTATACATCAACATCAAACATTTTGTATCTTTTTTTATGCATGGGCACAATAACTCCTTTAATGAATGAGGCCCCAGAGAGCCATTTGAAGGAAAGAGAAACAGCCTCGACTTCCCTCCTTATATTAAAGGGAGAAATATTATGGATTTAATTAAAAATAATGACACAAAAATAACACTCAAATTAACACAAATGAGAAAACTTTGGAAAAGTAGTAATAGTGACACTAAAATAACCCTTTTATATCATGTGTTTTCCCAGTGGCAACATATGGATGCTAGACTTGGGCTGTAAACAAGACAATATCCAGCAGAATAAATTCATTTGAAATGAAGTGCTACATAAAGATCTTATGAATATCATGGACAGAGAGAAAGAAGAAAATTGTTATTTTGAAATTACTGAAACTAAATGAAGGGTGGCTTCTAAATACCAGCATGAGAAAGAAGCTACAGTATTTTTTACACTTAAAGCGACATGATGGTATCAGAAGGTTGATTCAGGATAGAAGAGTGCTAGGAAAGAGAAGAAAAGGAAGACCAAGAAGACAATGTACCAGCAAAATCAAAGAATGTATGAACATATCTCTGACCAATTTAGGCCTGCTTTCCTGGGACAGAGATGCATTTAGAGTATCCATGATGAATGCAATGATCTGGAAAGAATATGTTACTTGATATATAATTTAAAATACTGGATGTAGTTGTTCCATATGCTCTGCTGTTCTCGACAATGAATCTACCATGAGATCTAGCTGTAAAACCCCAGCCAGATATCTCACCACAATATACAGATACATCAGTGATCACAATGACATCATCTCTAGAGTTATTAGCAATTAGCTGATTGATTTCCAGTAATTAATTTCCAAAATTGCTTCAATAGCTATAATCCCTTGCAAGAGTGATTATTATTATGTGGAAAAGTGTCATGGTCATTGAATGGGTTCCATTCTTCTCTTGTTAGTAGCATTAAAACTGTGGTTATCTCTCCTATCTTTTTGGAGTGTACAACCCATAACGTATCCCCCTTAATTCTTATTCCTTTTATGCTATTGATGTTCTTGTGCAGTGAGTGTCTCTTGTCTGAAGTTTACTTACTTGTACATTCACTCTCAACTAACCAACACAATTTTCTGTGTGATTTGAGCAGGAGAGTGTAAATACATTTTGCTAAAGTTTAAAGTTGCACTATTTAAGCCAACACATCCCTTTGATTTAGGTGAATGTGGAATATGTATCAACTCTATACCATGAAGGTTTATCACTTATTGTGCTTTTGTACTTTAGAGGCAAATATGTCATTGGGGGACATGTTCTGAGGTGGAAATGGTAGGCTAGGAGTTGGATTTATGTTTATATCTGCTATATTATATGAGGTGTTCCTGTCAGTGAACTGATCTTGTGTAATTAGATGGTCCGTTGTTCCTTGTGCTGCATTTACACAAACCTTTATCAACTGAGAATCTGGTTCTGATATAGGATGGATACGGGTCTGCAACTGAAAATGAACTAGTTTTGTTGACCATCAAATAAAGTATGAACCTCTCAACCACAGATCCAAATGTGATGTAGGCCTACAGATTATTGATAAATGAAAAATTTTTAAATCTAGATAAGTACTAATTTTATAATGTTTTTATATGAATTCTTATTAATATTGCAGATGGTGGCTAGACGGATTGTGCACCTAAGAGTAGTCAAACCAAGTCCATATCGCAGTGGAAATAATCCATATGGACATTATGGGTCAGGGTTTATAACCATTGACCCAGTGCATGGTGCTGTCATTAACACCAGTAAACATGTTGTTTATGACCCATTTGAAGCAGACCACACCATTGTTACGCTATTCTATGATGATGATAAGTATGCATTGGAAATATTTCAGGCAGAAAAAGAGATGGTTAAACATGTTTGTGGACGTAAGGATTTAAAAAGTGATTTTGAGACTTCAAAGACATCAAATCTGCAATCTAAAAGCATAGGTGGAGTTTTTATGTATAAGGGAAGTAGTGATAAATTCAGATCTGTCATGTGTACTGATTATACAGCCTTCTTATGCAAGGAACTTCCAGTTCATAAATTGTTTTCAGAACAAGAGATAAAGAACTCTGATGTTGCATTCTCCTGGTTTAAGTCCAGTTTAAAACGTTGGATTCTGTGTCCGCAGCAGGAGATTGATATAGCTGTAATATCTCATCCCCATGGAGGACCAAAGATAATCACATTTGGAAAGTATGAAGCAAATATCATCAAATAACTACATCATCCTCACTACTAATATTATCACAATTTTAAAAGTATTATTCAGCTCTGTAAAAGCAAAAGAAGATAGAAGTATTTGTGTGAAAAATTCAAGAAATCATGACATATTTTTTCCTCTTATTCTGTGTCTATTCTCAAACTCATGCTGGTTATCTGGATGTAGTCCAAAGAATGAAAGGTGATGTGTCATGTAGCATGGCTAGCAGATTTTTTAAAAGTAGATATAAGTTTAATATAGTATCAAAAAGCTACAAACATGACTCGTCACTGGTCAGTCCAGTTGAAATCCTGCCAGCAAAGTTAGACTGAGAATCTACTAACTCTACTAGAGAAATCTTCTAATCAATAGGTCTATCATTGACATTTAACTAGCCAAATAAAAATATCACCTGCATCCAAGTTCATTTTTTGACAATTTTCATTATTTTTGGTAGGTGTTTAGAAAACACAATACCGGGCAATTTTTGTGTGGCTTTTAGAGCTTTTGTATAATTTTTTTCATGGGAATAAAGGAATGGTCACTGAATGTAATGATGGAAGTTTTGTTGGTGTATTTGTGGTATGTGAGAAAATGGTGAAGATGAAAAATGAAATAAAAAACCACAAACATATCATAAGTGGCTCACCTTTTCTTGTCCGAAATATTAAATGCTGGATATAAAGTCACTAAATGCCTAGGCCTATTATATTTCTGATGTTACTTCATAACCAAACTAATGTACCCATAATATTGTTTGTGAAAACAAATGAAACATCTCGATTTCACTAACGTTATCAGCTATGCCTAGGATAATGGTCCTACAACTTCCATATATTCAATGATGCTGCTAAATACCTATTCTATTTCTGATATCATTTCATAACCAAATGAACATGTTCATATTATCATCTATGAAAACCAACAAAATGCATCAATCTCACTAACATTATCAACTGGATCAAACGCTCCTGCAACTTCAGAAAGAAGCCAGAGATGGCTATAACCAGAAGAGAATGATCACAATCATCAGCATTATCTTCCTCAGACAAGGAGCTATGTCTTTATCACCGGTAAAATCAGATAATGGAGCTCAATCTACATCTAACTTCCAAGAATTCCTCATCATCAGAATCACAATCCATTAGAATTTCATTGAAAATGGCTTCCATTTCAACTTGAATTGCATTTATTGGAACAGAAGACTAAATATTATACTACTAATCAGTTATAATGTCTCCTATGACAGGAATCACTGGAAAAATTCCCTTGTTTTTGCAGTTCTCAGGATGAATAACCTTGTATAAAATACTGTTTTTTTCATTGTTAGAAGAATCGTATCAATGGGTACACTGACAGCTGAGAAGCAATACATAGTGCTTGGTGATTGTATGCACAATTGATTGTGTACATGATTGTATGATATGATGGCGTGCTAATGGTTAAATCATTATTTCCTACAGCTTCCTCTTCTTCTTTTGATTGCAATATTTTATGTATTTAAAAAGACTTGTTTTTTAATATATGCTGCTGTGGTTAAAAGTTACTCAAATATGAAGCTCATTGCCTTTCTAGAACTTTTGATCCATAGTACTGATGTAATAGTATAGGTTGTATTTCCATCATTGACTTATTGCAAAGAGTAAGCTAAACAAAGGCTTAATGGCAGGATATGAGAGAGAGGCGAAATGGAAAATATTCTATTAGGCAAATGATACATATATTTTAGGCATGATTGATTGAATTATTCCTTATGCTAAGAATTTGTCACAGATTTTAGAGTGATATTTGATACTAGGCACCTGTGTGCTAGTAACTAGAACTGCTTGTACTTCTTGGTTTCAGGAATACCATTCTTGACAGAAGTGATTAGATTTACAAGTTTCAGTCCAGAAACATGCATCCTATAGAAATTTTGTAACTATGAAGATTAAGACAGGAATGATTTTGCAGACCACAATTTTATAAGCTGTGATATAGAACTGGAGTCAATAGTTCATAGAGAAAATCGTCATGACTAGGCTGGATGAACCTCTGACAACAGCAAATTAATTGGTTGTGGATCATGGGTCAAATTGAGACAATAATTGAAATAATGTTTTTGTGAGAAAATGTAACTTTTAGTTTTATATGTGCCATTTAAGCTATTACAAGTAGTGGAAAGGTATATCAGAGTATTGTAGGAAATTTATCAATTGTCTTCTGTTGTTTTGGATTAAGTAACTGAAAAATAATTATTATCGACAATAAGAAGGAAGTAGTGAATCTGGAAATTTGTACTTAGTCACCAATTATATTTATACATCATCTTATTTTTTTTTGCTATTAGGCATTTCAGGATTGAATGACAATCTATGGATTAAGGCATGCTTGATATGTAGTACTGATTATGAGGAGTGTTCAAATGAAACCCACCTGTGCTGCGTCACCTATCCCAGCACACATGGAGCGTGAAGATGTTATCACTGATATAATAAGTAAACGTTAATGAACAAATGATCATGTGGTCATTCTCTTTGTATGCTTAGTGTCATGTGCAGGTAGTTGACAACATGACTGGTATAATAATGAATTCGTCACAAGTGGACCAACAAGCAGTGATTCAGCCAAAGGTTGTCAATCAACCAATATTCAATCAAAGAATGCAGTGTATGGTGGAAAATGTGTTTTGAAGACACACAGTGAAGAATTTGACAAGAATGTTTTGGGAAGGGCAACAGGTAATAAATGATTTTCTGGGTCAAGCTTGTGTTGTAACAGGATACCCAACTTTCGTGACATGCCGGCGAGCATTGTCATGCAGCAGAATTACACAATGTGATAGCAGGCCAGGTCGCTTATTCTTAATGGATGTATGAAGTTTGTCTAGTGTGTTTGTGCAACTGATCACATTGTTGTTCACACTAGGTTCTTTAAACTCCACCAACAAGAGTCCTTCTTGGTTAAAAAAAATGATCCAGGATAAGTCCATTGCATGATGGTTGCTTTGCTGCATGGCTCAAAGTTATGACATCATGATTCACCACATGGCACTATTTGTGACAGAAATGCATCACCCTCCGTATGGTAACACTGCAAATGCATCACTCTCTACATGGTAACACTGCAAATGGTTCACACTTCATTCTTCCTTATGATGTTTAGTCAATAAACATGGTACCGAGAGTACACCTTACAATACTTCAGTTTCTTATGAACAATAATTTAAATTAGCTAGCGAACATAATCTCCAGCAGCAGACAACACTTATTGCTGCATCCATCTTGGTGATGGCTTCTTCTGTCACAACAACACAGGCCAGACTTGGCAGTGAAAGATCATTTGTTACCCGTCACCCTTCCTAAAATATACTTGCAGAATCCTACGCTGTTGTCTTAAAAAAACATTTTCTACCATATGTTTTTTGCATTCTTTGATGAATATTCATTAGTTGATATCCTACAGTTGTAAGAAACTGAATCACTACCTATTGGTCAAATTTGGACTGATTTTTTTAATCACACCAGCCATTTCATCGATTGCCTGCACAGGATACTTAACATATGAAAAGAGTGACCATTTACCCATAGATGTGTACTTATTATTCGGGCGAGTTTAATATGAACACTCAGTGTATATATGGATTTGCTATTTTTTGCTAAAATATGTGTGCTTATCAATTGTATATCTTTGCTGTGAATATTAAGTGATTTTAACATTGTAATGATCTCCTTGTGTTTCACTTTGTCAAATGCCTTTGCCTGTTTGCAAATCGGTGGCTGGACCTCTAGTTCAGTGTGCAGAGAATAGGGCAGCTGTCTTCTTTTCAGGCATGCCATAGGAGGTAATTAAAAAATATTGCGGGATAGACTATCAACCTGTCAGTTGTGAAAAAATCATTGTAACTGCGTATCTTGTCTCAATTTCTTACTTTTGTCATCTGTCAGATGACCCCCATGGATGATGAAAAGATGTAGGCCAGTGGACATTGCACCTTTGTCCTTTTTTTTGACAAACATTTAGGTGGCCAGAAATGTTAGGTATGTCATACTCTTTAGATGAGCCAACTGATTTGACAAGGATCCCAGAAGAATATGCTATGCACCTAGCAGGACGTGATAATCCTGGGATACTGCTGCATGGAATGCCTCTCTTCATGGACTAAACATGCATCCATAAGCCTCCCCCCTAGCACAATCATATCTTTGAGACAATAAACCGTATACAGGCTGGGTGTCACCAGAGTTCAACAGAGGAGGACCCGTGCTTTTGTTATAAAAACTATGATATGTCAAGCCTGCTCACAGATAAAGGGGTTACTTTGTCATCATCAGCCCCCATCAAGGCCAGCACCTTGCAGTGGTGATGGGGCTTAGTTCAGCCATCAGGGGCTGGAAACTAAGACTGGTCAGGCAGTCCCATTCGAGCAGGACCATAGTCCTGCCCAAGTAAGCAGAGTGCTGAAGACGGAGGCATCCAGCCAAAAGGCGCACAGATAATCAGGATGCCACGCACAAAACACAATGGAAACATGTCTGTATCTATAAAAAGTTATGGTGCCTGCCCTGTGGCGGACGTTCAGGCAGGGACGGTGCCGGGCCCTATACCTCGAAAGGGTCCAACCTCAGTTACTGAAAGTCCTTCTCAATTGCCTCGAGGAACCAGGAGGCAAGGGAATAGAGCTACTGGCCAAACAAACAAACGACCAATAAAAATAATGCACTGGAATGCTGAGGGTGTCAACAGTAAGAGAGATGGATATGGATACAGCAAAAAATTGGAACTTGAAAATGTCCTCAGTGAAGAACAAGTTAATATATGCTGTATCCAAGAACACACCTCAGCAGCGACATAGCCTTCAAAATCAGAGGCTACCAGTGCTACCGATCTGACCGAAAGGACAGGCGAAAGGGTGGAATTCTGACACTTGTTAAAAACAATATCAGCGCATGTCAGCTGGAAGTATATATGGAAGGGGCAGAATACCAGATGCTCCACCTAAAAACAGACAGTGCAGAATTCCATCTCCTGAACTACTACTGCCCAAATGATAAACCATTGGCACTAGACACAATTCCAGATAAAGAGAGACTTATGGTGTGTGGTGACTTCAACAGCCACTCTCAGAGCTGGGGCTACGATCATATCGACAAGAGAGGTGAGGAACTTGAGAGCTGGCAGGATGAAAATAATCTCATCCTTATTAACCAGCCAGCTGACTCACCAACCTTCTACTCGAGAGCATGGCACACCACCTCTACACTAGATCTGGCATTCCACTCACCAGGCCTGGAATGGAACATCACATGTGTCGTTGGAAAGCAGCTTGGGGGTAGTGACCACAGACCAGTATTTCTGGAAATCCATAATGAATTTACCAAGGACAGCAGCACGCTCACTAGGTGGAACTATAAGAGGGCAGACTGGAAAATATACCAGCATTTAACCAGTGTTCTAGCTAAGGACATGAACTTGGACAAAGACATCAATAGAGCAGTGAGTGAATTTAATAGATGTATACTACATGCTGCTAGTAAAACCATACCCAGGGGGGCACGCAAAAACTACAAACCCTACTGGAATGATGAACTGGAAAAGCTGCAAAATGAGATGGAAACATCTAGACAGCAGGCTGAGAACAGACCTAGCCAAGAACATCACAACAAATATCAGCAAAAAAAGGCTAAATTTCAAAGAGCCAAGTTACAAGCCAGACGGAGTAGCTGGAAAGAAAAAACATAGTCGCTGAACCTAGAAAGAGATACTAGGAAATTATGGAAACTTGTAAAACAACTAAATGATGAAGGTACAGGGAGAAATACCAGGATCACACTTTATAAAGATAGAAACATTTTAACAGGTAAACATGCAGCTGATTACTTTGCAGATTCCTTTGCAGAAGACAATAACATCAAAGTCAGCCCAGACAAACAACAGGAGGTTCGAGAGAACCAGCAAAACATTGGACAAGGCGAACCTATACCTGAAGTCATGGAGGCACCAATCACAATGAGAGAACTGGAGCATGCAATATCCAAATTGAAAATGTAAAAGTCCCCTGGTGCTGATGGAGTGTCCAATGAAATTATTAGAAACCTGGGAATTGCAGCAAGAGCAAAGCTACTGCAGATCTTTAACACAAGCTGGTCCACGGGTAATGTACCACAGGCGTGGAGAGAAGCAATAATGATACCACTCCTCAAATCAGGAAAAGATGGCAACACAGTCTCCAACTACAGGCCCATCAGCCTCACAAGCTGTCTATGCAAAACAATGGAACGCATTATCAATCTTAGGATGCAGTGGTACCTTGAAAGTGAAAACCTTCTGGTATCACAGCAAGCAGGTTTCAGACAGTGCTACTCTACTGAAGATCAGGCAACCTACCTCTCCCAAGAGATTGAGGATGCCTTCCAAGATAAGAAACTGGTACTAGCAGTATGGATAGACCTCAGAAAAGCATTTGATAAGGTCTGGAAAGAAGGGCTCCTAAAGAAATTGCGAAATTGCAGGGTTAGTTCAAGAATGTACAAATGGGTAAAAGCATACCTGCATAATAGAAGAGCCAGGGTACAATTAGATGGTCGCAAGAGCAAGAAAGTTCTACTGCGTCATGGAGTCCCCCAGGGAGGAGTCCTGTCGCCCACACTTTTCTTGGTTTACATCAATGACCTAGTTGCTGAACTACCACACGGGATCAAAGTGGCAATGTATGCTGACGACCTGGTGATCTGGTGCACAGAAGAACATGCGACAGTGGCCACTAAACAAATACAAAGAGCTATTGATGCCCTAACCTTATGGGCTAATAGATGGTGCGTCAGCATTAACACAGATAAGTGCAGCACTACACTTTTTACCCTCTCACCAAAACAAAAAGCCGGTCATATCAAAATAGATGGAGAGCTCTTGAAAGAAGACAAACAACCCACATACCTCGGAGTTACTTTTGATGATAAACTGACATGGAAGCAGCACATAAACAAAGCAACAACAAAAGCCAGGAGGAAGTTAGCTATCCTGAGAAAACTAAGTGGAACCACATGGGGAGCCAGTGGGAATATACTCAGTAAAGTTTACCAGCAAGGCATAAGACCACACCTGGAATATGGTTCAGCTGCGTGGTGTCCTGCATCAAACACCACATTACAAGATCTAGATAAAGTGCAAAACCAGGCACTTAGAATAATGTTGGGAGCAATGAAATCAACACCCATAGCAGAGTTGCAGAAAATGGGAAGAATGCAAACACTTGGCGAACGCAGAGACACAAAAGTACTAATTCAAGCAGAAAAGTTTCAGTGTATGCCAAGTCATCCAATGAAGGAAAGATTCCAAAATCTAGCAATGGGACGACTGAAAAGAAGCAGCTTTATTCATCAAGCTAAACGACTCCACAGACAACTTACAGACCTACCTGAAGTTGACAGCCCCTTAAGGCCTGTACCAGAACAAACCCCGTGGAGTGAAAGACATGGAATGCCAATATACATTCAGACCCATGTGAAAGGAATACTAAGCGTGGACGAACAGAACAATGTGCAACGAAGGACAGTCACCCTCAGTTTCCTGGATGAGGAATATCCACAAGATATATGGGTCAGAGTATACACAGATGGGTCAGCACAGAATGCCGTGAGGAATGGAGGTGCAGGTGTATATATAGAATATCCACACAAGCCTAGAAGTACAATCAGAACACCGACAGGAAAATTCTGCAATAATTATGATGCAGAAATCCAGGCAATTAGTGCGCCAGCTAAAAAACTGCTGAACTCCAACTCTGACCTACAGCCTGTGGTATTCCTGACAGATGCAAGGTCAGTGCTTCAAGCTCTCCAGTCTGAAAAACTAACAGACTTGAAAAAACTACTTAGCGAATTGTCTTACCAGTATAGGGTAACCATGCAGTGGATACCCTCTCACTGTGGAATACCAGGAAATGAAAAAGCAGACCAACTGGCTAAGGAAGGTGCTGCCGAAGACCAACCAGATATACCAATCACCTACCATCAGAAAAAACAGATGATAAAGTCAATAAGAAAGCCACAAACACCAACACAAGATGACTATCATATTATGAACAGATCAGAACAAGTTATAATTTTACGCCTCAGAACAGGACACAACCGACTCCGCAGTCATATGTATACAAAGTTCAAGATTGGCAACACGGCCATGTGTACATGTGGACAGGCAGCACAGAGTGCCAAACATATACTTCAAGAGTGTTCTGAGCATGAAACGCTGAGGCAGACATATTGGCCAGAGGAAACAACACTGGAATCAAAGCTCTATGGGACACTGTATGACCTACAAAAGACAGTGAGTTTTATTAAGGAGACAGAATTACAGATATAGACATGTTTCAAGTGAACGAAAGAAGAAGAAGAAGAAGAAGTCATCATCAGCTGTCATAGTGTAATGTACAAAGTACAGATAAGGTCTATTTTTACACATCTAATTCACATTCTATCTTAACAGAATGAAAAAACTACAGGGGGTCAGTGCATCCCTGTACACAGCAACAACATGTGAAGGGTCAAGCGGTGCTCCAGTGATTCGTCTTCACTCTGACAACTTACATTACATCAGTGCTGGCCAGTTTGTCCATCATGGATACTGTAAAAGAAACTTGAGTATGGGGATGGGGACTGTTAGACCCCCAATTACTTTTCCATATTTTCAGAGATTTGATTCACAGGTACATGTATGATTCTATAAGCGTTGTAATTATCGTTATCATCATTGTTATTGTCTGTGTATTGAAGAGGCCCTAAAGGGGAGCAAAGAATAGCAGCACTGTTTACTCTCAATGCATATCATAGAAGGTGACTAAGTAGGTTATGGGATGGAGATGACTATATGACTATACCATTCCATGTATGGACAAAGTGGCCCAGAGGCCATGCAGAAGTCAGTTGTGTCAGGCTGAAAGGCGCAGATATAGCAGCAAAAATGTAAACTTGACATAATACGTTCTGTTCTCTGGACTGCCTCCTGCTAATCTGCATGAGTTTGAGAATGAACACAAAAGAATATCATTGTAATGTTGTTGCTGCTGTTGTTTCACCGTAACATCACACATATCAGTAAATTGTATTTTTCCCATTTTCTGATAATTAGGACAGAGTGAGGATGAATTGGACACTTGAGAATTTGTAGCAGACTTAGTAATTCTTTCATTGCTGTGTAATGCACCATTCAATAGCTCAGAATGTGGGATATTCACTTAATCTTGAGAAACTTGCCTCACATTCCCTAGTACTATGGTAATTTGAAGCAGAAAAAATCTCAGTCAAATAGTCCAAATTATTCCCATAGGGGCTAGCTTAGACAGCATGGGGAAATTTTGGACAGATGAAAAACAATGATAACAAATAACTGAGATAGTATAGCATTTGTTTTAATAGTCAAACAGATGAGAAGAAATAAGTTGGCAGACACAATAATTTTATATTGGAAACAGGACCACAATTTTTCTTCCCTAACTCCTTCTTCTCATTTGTTTTTAAAATTCATGCAACTTAGTAGGGTGTAGTTCAGAGAATGGAAAGTGTTGTGTCAAGTTTTAAATTTTGCTTTAGTATTTCAGCAACTTTCGATCTGACACGTCCAACATGCATGCCTCTTACAACATGCATGAAAGGTAAACAGTGTTGCTTTTCTTTGCTTCCCTTTTGAGTCCATGCAACACACATCATCTCCAGCTCCATTTTTTTTCCAGGAGTGTTGGCAACAATCAAGCACCAGCCCCATTTCCGCTGTGAGTTGACATTTCTTTAGTTAGGAGGCTAACTTCTTGTGAAAAAAGATCTGACTGTGCTTGTTTCAGCAATTGTCATAGTACTTGGTCAAACAATCACATGACTCTTGTTAACTGCTTGGAGGTTTAGCACAGAGTCATCACCCTTTGGGAGGGATCGATCTGACACTGCAAACATTGAGAAGTCCTCCTCAGAGAAGACATCCTATCAAAAGGTGCAATGTCTTAAGCCCTAAGTTCAGATTTTATATTTTCTGAGGTTCCTCAGTCTGAGACGGTGGTGTACAATTTTGGAATTGCATAAATATTTGTGTGTTGTGTTTGGATTGAATTCATCCAGGAATTGACAGCTGAAGTGAAGAATCTTTTAAATACCGGTAAGACAAATACATAACAGATAAATGACTGCAGCTTGATGGATGTATGTGTGGAAATAGCACAATAATTCTATTTTCTTTACAAAAGTCTATGCCCTGAACAATCAAGGAGTTTTAAAGTTTTCTGATTTCATCCACCCCAAGGATGAGTCGCTGCAACACATAAGGATGCCCCACCCTCAATCACATCTGCAGCTGCATATTTTGTGTCCCCTTCTTTTGATTGTCTCTTAAACCACTACATGCTTTTTGTAAATTTGAGTCATCTAAAACAACTAAGACATTATTTAACTATTAATTTTGGAAGGTATGTAGACAAAAAAGAAAATGAAGAAACCATCTGGCTCTCCATATCAGACCACTGTGTCAATGAACTTTTCTCCAAAAAAATCAAAAACTGCATAAGACCAGTTATTTAAGACCAGTCCTGTTTTTAGATCTGTTCACATGTTTCATTGTTGGTCTTATTGTTTCATTGTTGGTCTTATTGTTTCATTGTTGGTCTTATGCAGTTTTTAGTTATAAAGACAGAAGAAGAGCCTATTCACTGTTTTTTGTTGTTTCTAGAACCTAGTTTTACATGACATCTTTAATAATCCAGTCATTCTCCATCTGGCATAAGTGACAATCGTTTCAGAGCTGATTGTAGCATGCATGCTAAGAATCTTTATTAAGCCAAAGGTATATGACAAAAATAACTCAAAAGCTGTGAGTCTAGCTATTTTGATAGCAATATATACAGCAGTGAAAAGGTTAAGCAAGCGACTGTAGCTAGCTTTCAGGTTGGTGTACAGTACGGCAACCAGTTCTCTCATATAGCTCACCTACTAGTGATATGATTACAGAAATCCTCTGTTCAGTGCAATTGATAAAAACACAACATAGGTCTATTAGTTACCACATCAAATCGGATGTTTTGGTCAGTGACGCAAAAAAAACCGTTGACACAATGCATTTTCATTCCCTTACTATATTCTGATACAAATCTAGGACAATTGTCCTGCTACAAGAGAGATTCAGATGGAGTTTGAAAACTAATGCAGAAAAATACATAAAACAACTCAAAGTTGTTAATATACTGAAACGTGGAGCAATAAAACATACAAATAGCACTCTTTAGCGACTACTTCACTCCTGCCAATATATAGTAACAATATGACCAGCCATGCTTTTTGTTAAAGGTCTCCAAGAAGAGTTGATCTTTCCACTACATAGAAAATTAAGTGAAACAAAAATTATAAACTGAATTCTGTTGTCTGATTTTCATTTTTTGAGATGTAACCTGCAAATCTGCTGCAGTTTGAGAATAGATGCAGAAGAATAATTGTTTATATTTTGTTACATGCTTCAGTTCCACTGCATTTTCATTATAACAACATCCATTTTATATATTTTGAATTTAGAATATACTATCAAATGCCATCAGCCTTCTCTATGAGCCAATCATTTATTGGACTTTGGTCTTCTGTGACTTTTTACACATTGAGAGCACAGTGAACAACATACAAGATGTGTTTGCATATACAAGTAGTTTTACTGGTCTTCTGCTGACAGGTAAACTCTCAGACATTTATCAAGTAAAAATGAACTTTATATTACTGCAAGTTTGGTTATTGAATGGATAGGAATGAATTGACCATAGTACATGAATAACATTAAACAAATTGGGACAATACACATGATAAGTAAGTGTCTATCAGAGTATCTTTGATAGTGTAGTAATTAGTTAAGTCATTTTCCCACCCGCCAAGTGACTCTTGTTTGATATCTGCTGGCAAATAGCGGGGTCAACCATAATATGAAAAAAAATGCACATGATCAACCCTGCCACCAGAAAATTAGCACTGTGGTTAATTGGCTTTGGGAAGGTCAAGTAATGCTTCAAAGGACACAAATACTACAAAGTTCATGGTGAAGGTGATACTGGTTAACCACTGTATAGGTAGCTGAGTACTTGAAGGTAAAATCATGTGTTATGATTTAGTTAATAATTAACTGATCAAATTTATTAACTCGGTCTATCTTCATTTTCTAGATCAGTATGGTAGTTTTCAATATTGGGCCACAGAGGGGGGAACATTTTTTAAAATTGGAGTACAACAGATCTTCCACAGGAAGGTGGCCACTTGAATGATAAAAAAATTATGGCGATTAAGATTATAAAGCCTTGATAACTTATAAAGAAAGGTAATGCCTTTTTTCCAAGCAGCATGAGGGCCATGGAAGAAAATGTGCGCTCCTAAAGGGGGCCACATATAAAAAGGTTGAGAACCACTGTTATAGAGTACTTAGGGGGATAAATGTTATGAAAGTTTGTAGCCTATAACTCAAATTTATTTAGTGCTTAATAAATTATATATTTTTTTACTAGCACATTGGTCATCATACAGTGCTGAGATTTATTATTAATTATTATATTTTTAGTGCTTTCTAGAATCATTAAAAAGTAATACAGTGGAATCCCTTTACGCATCTTTTTATAATGAATTTCCCTACATAACAACACTTTTCAAAATCCACAATTATATTTATTCAATATTGTTCGTACTGTATATAGCAAATTTCTGTTATTACATACATATTCTGTTGATCTGGACCAAGTTGTTATAACAGAATTCCACTCTGTATAGGCCTACATGTTGTTCATTTATTTACTTGTATTAAATGTTGCATTAAAATGAACACGTTTTTTTTATTGTCATAAAACTCGGTATCCTAATTGATAGGAATGTGTTACTACAATAGTCATAACACATGATATCTCTAAAGTCATTGTCTACTCATTTACATTACCTGTGATCACATGAATTGTGGGTAATTAGTTCAAATCTATGTGATATCACTGACGCAACATTTATGAAAAAACTCATGCCAATCACATATTGTTTAAAATTGCTTTTAGCACAACAAAGTTATTTTTATCAGTGAATAAAAGTTAACTCTGTCGCCCGTGTGTTACTGAGGCCCGAAAGGGGAGCAAAGAATAGCAACACTGTTTACTTTCCATGCATGTCATAAAAGGTGACTAAGGAGGTTATGGGATGGAGTTGGCTGTCCCATCCCATATAGGGTCAGTGACCCAAAGCCATGCTGAAGTCGGATGTGTCAGGCTGAAAGGCGCAGATATCGCAGCAATGCTGTAAACCATGACACAATGCATTCCGTTCTCCGGACTACATCCTGCTAATCTGCAGGAGTTTGAGAACGAATGCTGAAGAAGAAGAGAAAAAAGATAATTCTGTATCTAACAGCAGTCTGTTAAGTCATTCAGTACATTGAACCATGGAAATTCACAGCTTTTAATCAGATCATATTGAACATATATAATATATTTAACATTCAGTTCACATCAACTTTATACATTTTATATAATTTCATCATTAATACAATTTAAATTAACTTTTTGAAAATAAAATTTTTTTACAAATCACAGTGCTGATTAGAATGTTATTATAGCAGGCGGACTGCAGAAAAATTATGATCCAATAAAAGAAAAATGAAAACATGGGAAGGGGGGGGGGATACATTTTTTGCCAATCACCCTATCTTATCTGTCATCTGTAAGGTTTTTTCCTTATATAACATTTTCAGCCATTTCATCATTGATTGTTGTAACCTTTTTCTGTATAAAATTCAAATTACATAATAGGTGGGGAAAATATAGCCTGCTGACCAAATTTGGCCTGCCAAGCTATTTTTTCTGACTGATTTAAAATTCCTATATGCACAAATCCTTCAGCTAAAAAAATATCAGATTACTAATTATAAAATGATACTCACGTGGAAGACATGTGATGAAGTCCTACTGAATGACGACTAAAACACTACACACTATCACTAACGGATGTAAATATGGTACATACAACAAAACAAAACACAGAATATAATCATACAAATAACAATACACAGGACAAAGTCGACGTTTCGGACCAATAGACGTTTTTCAAGATACGGACATAACATACAAACATTAAAAAAACCACAAGTAGAAATGAATGCGTATCCGAGTGAAATGTGGTAGTTAGATTGATACCGGAAGCATACGAACAGGAAGTACACAAAGACGATAATACAGGTGGAACGAGAGGAACAAAACGATGACGTAACAAAGACCAATACGAGAACTAAGCGAAAGAGTGGTCGGAATTGAGTCCAAATGGCTTGATGGTACCCAACTCGAAAATGAGACGATTTTCTAGGGCGTACCTAGATCTATCATCGGTGGTGCAGGATCTGATGGCAGTGACCTGAATGTCAAGGACACCATGGTGGCCATCGCCGTTGAAGTGATTAGCCACAGGAGTGGGTGTTCTGTGTTTGATAGCATGCAGGTGGTTACAGAAGTGGTCGCTCAGTTAAACAGTGATAGGGAACAAATTATTGTCCAACCACTATACTAATGTTACTAGCTGAAAATACAGTTGCTCACCACAAAATGGCTAAAAATATTTTGTTGGCCTATATCACCACAATAGAAACTCAATCTGATCCGTTAACCACCACTGGAATGCATACAGTTGCATCTGTGGGTCTCACCAATGGCCCACTGGACAAACCACCCATGCAACAGAAAACCTTAGTAGATGACATACTGTTATATTGAGGCTGTCTTATTGGAAGCTTTGTAGCATGTCATCTATACAATTATAGACCACCTCCGAGTAGAAGGCTCCTTCAATAGGCATTGTACTAATGTGAAAGCTGAAGTCTCCCGGGTATGAAAGAAAGATAAGAAAAAACCACCCCTACTGCACATTAGAAGTAGGAGCTAATCACTCGCAATTCCTGTGGTTTGCAAACAAACAAACAAGCAACCATCACTGGATTACAGCCTTTCCTGAAAATGTAGATGTATTGTAAAGCAGGATGTAACATATCAGTTTGTAATGTTTTCATTGATGATATTAGAGATACAACTTCAAAGTGATCTTAAAGAACGGAACATTTTAATAATTAATTTGTGATCACTGTGCTGAAGTAATGTACTTTATAAATATATATATATATATATATATATATATATATATATATATATATATATATATATATATATATATATATATATATATATATATATATATATAGATATATATATATATATCTATATATATATATATATATATCTATATATATATATATATCTATATATATATATATATATCTATATATATATATATATCTATATATATTTACCCCCCCCCGGTTCTCAAACTCCCACCAGATCTCTCTTATAGCAGGGCAATGGTTCTAGTAGATTTAAGCAGTTCAGAGAAATGTATAATGTCGCCGTTTTATTTTCCCAAAATGGTCCAACATATCTGACTTCAGCATTGGTAACTAATATGTTCAGTGTTCTTAACCACTTCCACTGAACAGTGCACATCTGTAACAATATCCCTAGTATAGTAAGCCTGCCATATTAGAGAACTTTCTTGTACAAGCACATGTCACCAAGCTTAAAACTTACCATGGTCATGCATGTTTGACCTTTTTGCTGTTGTTTTGATTCACTGTTGACATAACCATATATATTTATCTTCTCTGTAAGTTTTTATTTTCTGATTTAAGTAATTGTTTTAATGATTTTGTGGGTCTTTTGTACAAGTTTTCATCTCAACAGGTTCACAGGTAGACAGACATATGCTCAGTGTTTTCACTTTGTGTCAATTATAACCTTTTGGAAAGATTAAAAACTCACAAGAACCAACATCACAGCATCTATATCAAACTAATAGCATTGTTCAGTCCCATCAAACAGATTTTTAAAAGAAAATACATTGTATTATTCACTGCAACTTCAGCAGCAGTTATGAATTTATTTGCCCAACTTACTGATAATGTATTATTTACAGTTATTTCAACTGGAAAACTGACCTATTCAGACTACAATTCCAATAAGTTTAGAATGCAACTTGGAGGATTTTCTTAAATCAATAACAGAACTGAATTAAGTCATTTTAATTAATAAAATTGAATTCTTCTCTTTTTTTTTCCCCACACAGGTATTTATACGAATAATATATAAATCTTCTTTCTTTTGTAAAGGTAACTCCCTGTGGTTCAAGATCTTATTTATGGGATTCTGGTTGCATATCTTTTTTGTAGCCATGTTGACTGCCTATAGATCAAACTTGTACTATGCACTGTGCTACACAGTTGGTAAACTCATTCAAACTTCCATGTTTCCTGTGGCTTGGTATCTGCTGCTAACCTTACCCCGGTCCATTCCTCACATGTTACTGATTGTCATGGTTTGGTTCACTGTGCTCTACTTGGAAAGGTATGCTTTGTTTCATAAATATGTGTGTATACTTGCATTGTTATTATACATCTTAGATTAAAATTTATATCAAACAAGTGTACATTCTAAAATACAAGACATAAGAGAACAAGAATTGCTTTAAATATTTGTTATTCTAAGCAGTCTATACTTATCACCTACCGGTAATACATATTTTATGTATTTCTTCAGAATATGCTTAGGTTTCATTTAATATGTACCAGTATCAACTATTAGTATTTACATTTAAAAAGGTATGCTTCATGCAGTATATGGGAATAATTTGGAGTAAAAATATATTATAATCTAAGGAGTTATTTGAACTGAAATACAAATAATGCTTCTGGAACTTCGCAAACAAGGTATGCTGAGTTATGTATCAGTGTCATAGGATGTGGTTTTGCTTATAAATGCTCATCTGCATAACCCATGGTTTACCAGAAATCTGGTTAGTTTTTCTTTCAGTACAGACTCCATGGTGATGGTACCATTTTTAAAACTTTCCACTAGTGGCTAAGTTAACTGCTAAAGTTACAGGTGGTGAATAATGATGTTCCTTCATTCAAGTGAAGATAAATATGCATTAAAAAAGTTAGGTTTGGTGTTTATGAGTTCTCAGATGAGTTCATTCAAGGTTTGGAAAATCCTGTTGTAGTGTGAATAGGTATGAAGAAGGTCTTGAATTGAGAGAAAGCAGTCTGGCTTTTACTTTTGTTTGTGTCTCCTTCAAATTGCATCTAGTGTTCTATTTTATTTGTGTCTCCTTCGGATTACTTCTAGTGTTCTACTCTATTGTTTAGAAAAAACTCTCATGAAAAGAGTAGAGCAGAGATGTGGCCATTCCTGGCCTATCTGAAGGAAAAGCTTTACAGCAATGTGATGTCTCAGACAGACTGCTACCTTTAGAAGAGATCAAGATGATCATATGACTGAATAATAAAGAAGAGCTTGTTGTTGGGATGAAGTCTAAAATCTTCTCCAGACCTTTTGTCACAAATGATCACAGAAAATGATCAATTATCAGCAAGAATACAATTAGTTTGGTTTAATTCACAATATGAGACATGGAGAATTATTTAAGAATAAAGGATTACAAGAACAAGGAAAAGAATAAAGAAAGGACATTCTTGAGACATATTACACAGACATGCAAAGTCATCACAGTCAAGAATTTTCTGTGCTGTGAACAGGAGACAAATTCTGATGACTTCACTAGATAAGCACTAGTTTCTGGATCAGATAATCTCATGATGATATTACAATTTTTCTAAATCGTTCTGACATAATAAATGCACTGAGGACCATCTTGAAGATTTCAGAAGTGTGAATCATGGTCACTCTCAAAATTGCAGGTAATTAGTGTAAAGAATGGAACAGCTCAGAAAGAGACACATAGTAGATAGACACAAACTGATAAATAAATACAGAACTGTATCTGTGAACCTACATTGTGATGAATTATTGATAATTTGTACTTACTGTGCAAAACTGAAATCCAACAGGTAAATCCATGA